>JAECUM010073699.1:0-20791 GCA_016617855.1 Megalonaias nervosa | reverse complement strand
CACAAAATTTATTGCTATGTCATCATTGTTTTTACTAGGAAAACTATCGAATTGCAAAATAAACTTTTAAAAATCAGAGGATTGGGACATCTGCCGGATAAACATAATACAATAATAACCACAAGCAGTTGTCCCAATTGGTTGTAGCTGATTAGACGAATAACGTGTTTTATCAAATTTCTTAAAAATATATATTTTTTTATAAGATCAGTCAAAGGAAGTCCGAACGAATCAAAATAATTGTTATCGTAAATAGCCACCCATTGCGTTCCAGACCAATCATTGAAGTCCTGTATATTGACTACACAAGAACCACCTACTGGTACATTATCTAATTCGTCTTTAGAATATACTCCACGAAATCCGACAATGTCATTCAATTTTTCAATTATATCAAAATTACTCAACGGCGTCTGGTTCCTGGTAGAGTCATTCCACGTCCTATCCCTAAAAGATTCGGAATTAGACTTCCTGCTAACCCTGCTAAAAGTGAAGCGAAAGGAATGATTCCTCCTTGTTTTGTTGCCCTCGTCGACTTTGTTTACCTTGGTGCTGGAGGACGCTTTGTTTTCTTTTTTTAGTTGTTTATGATTTTTTAGCTGACATTTTATTTTATATTGTTACATAAAACTAACGACAGATTTGTTTGATACCATCGCCGGATACCGCTTTTTAGTTGCCCCTGATACTGCCCCAGACGCGGCTGCTAACCCCAATGTTCCTAGTACTGGCAAAAGTTTTGGAATTGCACTAGCTATTACAAAAAAATGCTGGTCCGAGAAATCCACCGCGGTTAGACATGGCTGTTATTTGTGCAATGGATAATTTAAGCACAAACGGTTTTCCCCGATCTAGTTTTTTGATTTGCTGTCGAGTTAACATTACTTTTACTGCAGTCCCTTGAGTCGTTGGTGATATCATTAAAGAAACAGAATTACGTTTGACAACTGCTCCTGATAACTTTTTAATTTGACCTGGCGTTAGGTATATTTCTCTGGTTGTGTATTCCGTTTTCATTATATTACTTTTGTCACACAAATTACACATGGACTGTCATTTTTCCCTTAGGCGCGTCGATGGTTAAAAATCTATCACTAACAACTAGCGCGTACACATTATTTTGTTCAGCTGGCATCACGTCAAGCGTCCAAGTGACTTCAATATCAGCAGTAGATTTGATAGTTTGTTCGGAGTGTTTTGAAACGTCAAAATAGAAGATGGGATATAATGATCGAAATTCTTCTAGTGATATTTGAGATCCACTGTCTGCGTCCTGATATTTTTGTATAGCCTCCATAAGGTACGTATACGGCCGAGATATGTTTTTAATGGCATCATCAACAAAATTGCATTCGGTTGCACGTTCAAGATATTGTCTAGAATTTATCCTGACAAAAATTCGTCTGACATCTGGGTAATCAAATACACAGTTGTTCATTTCTTGGTCATTACGGCGTGCTTGTCGTTGAAATACAACGAACAAATGTCGAGGTAATTGTTCGCTTGACGTAGTTGTAACACGCCATGTGCAATCAGTTGCATTAGGGATAGCTGTTTGACAAATTCTGTTTTGCTCGAAATGTATCCTTTTTGTGTAATTAGTCAGTAGTGATTCGAGTTCCATCTCTTTAGCTACTGTCGGAACAACTCGTGGCATCCACAGAGCTAATCTTGTAATAGCAAACTGACCTTCAGCTACTCCATCGGCATGCATTATACAATCATTTTGATACGTTCGATCTAGAATAAGCGTATGTTTTATTCCTCGAAAAACTTTGTTGCAATCACGGCAAAATCCAAAGATTGTGCTTAACGGAAGAATCATTGTTATTTGGCGAGATTCTGCACCAAATACTTTTCGTTTGGCGTATCCCTCATTATATTGCTGTCGTCGTCTTCTTGTGACCGCTAATTTTATAGAATCACCTATTGCGGCTGCATCATTAGCAGCTGAATTGGCGATTAGATTATTGTTATCTGGAATAGGATTACCAGCACCAGTACGAAATTCGTTTGAAATAGCTCTCCCAATTCCGGTGTCCTTAAACCACATCATATTTGTGGCCACTGATCTCGAGTAATCGTCACTGAATGAGACGATACTGAGTACCGTACTTGCTATAGGTAAATGCATTGAACTATCTTCTACGGTCTGATTGGCCAGTTGATACCGTGCGCTTTTAAATAAACTCCAGCCATTATTGACAAGTGCAATTTCTGCACCAGCTGGAATATCACCACCTATCGCAGTTAATAACTGACCACGAACTTCTAACACTGCCTTGTGAGGTAACAGAAACATGTCCTCATCTCTTGTATTAAAAGATCTGACACCAGCTTTATTTGGTTCGTTCGAATTCTCATCCAGGTACTCAACGTACTCATATTCTGTAACTATGTTATCGGTATCATGTTCTTCAGTAAGATCGAGATAATTTTTGACTGACATTATTTTATTTTACCACCCAAATTGCAACGACTTTGTCGTTGGGCACACAAAACTGCAACTAAAATACAGCAGGCGTTCTTCTTGTTTTCGCTACAAGTTTAAGTATTACATTTTCACCGCTTGGTGATAATTTTTTGTGGTAGCTATCATGGCTCGTTCTGTTTCCGCTGTTGGTGCAATATCTGATACTGCTCGTTTTATATCTGCGTTTGAAGGTGGGTCGCCTTTAACTTTATCAGCAACCTTTTGTCCCACCGCAGTCCCAGCGGCAGATGCAGCCCCAGTTGTAAAAGCTTTACCTGCGTGAAGTGCAATTGGTGCAACTTTGCGCGCAATTCCTGGAACATTTTCAATAATTTTAGTAAATATATTTCCAAAAAATCCTCCTATGATTTTTCTTCTGTAAACGTTTTATCTTTGTCTCATTTTATACCCCTTGATTATATCAAGGAGGTTGTACAAAACTGTATTTCTACTGGACTCGCAGGTGTAAGTAATAAGTAACAACCTCGTTATTCAAATCCAATTGTCTACCCGATTGGTCTGTTAGCTGCATTGTTATACTCGTTATTTGATTTTCAGGCGTAATTGGGTAATGTATTATTTGTCTGTCGAGGAGTAATTTGCATTAGTGACCCTGGTGGGACATCTGGTGAAAAACTGTAAATCATTTGACCCTGGCTGCCTCTAGCTGAGTAAGACTCTGATACGATAGAACAGTTAATCAATATTGTATTTACGTCAGTTATATTTACTGGCAGATCACCGTCATATGTTATAGTTTATTCTATAGCTGATCCGTATTGTTTGCGAGCAAATCCTAACAGCAACGCAATATTAGTCGCTGGTGAAAACTCGATTAACAAATTATTTTTTAATATAATTCTAGCTCGTAGCGTAATATGGTTTGGAACCAGCTCAAAATTGTCAGCAACACCATCATTTCTCGTTATAAGTTCCTTTATTACTTTATTTAGATAAGCTCCTTGTGGGATTTTAAATGTTTTCCACGCGGCTAAAGCTCCAAATGTAAATCCATCATTTACTCCAGTTTTTACTTTAGCCATAGAATGCCATACTGTGGCGGAAATTAATCCGATTTCGTACAGTTTGTTCGGATCCAGTATTATTGGCGGATTGTAATAGACAGAAAAGTTTGCGCTGTCACTCATTGTTTGTGATGAATCAAGTAACAATGTTGTTGACATTATATAAGATCGTTATGTAAAATTTCGTACTCGGACGATGTTAGTAATCTGCTCGATTTAAGATGATCTAGTATATCAATAATTTCGTTGTTGATTTCAGTGCTTTCATTACCTGCTTCTTTAGATGATATTAGCAGCAATAGTCTGTCAACTAGATCTGCGTTTGATGTGAAAACTTTAACGCCAGATCCGGTGGTTTCTTTTTCCTCTGGTAATCTTATATCTCGATTACGCTCATGCTGATCGAATAATCTTTTGAAAGTCCAACCCTTACTATAATCTTTTTTTCTAGTTCTGTACTGATACGCTGTCTTATACAAAGTCTCAGCAATAATTCCGTCTCTCATTTTACCTAACAGAGGTATTATTTCTTTTTCTTCTTTAACACTTTTAATTTCTTCTTCAGCTCTCATAAAATCATCGTATACTTTTCTTAAAATATCCGTTAGTTTATTATAATAATCTTCTGACCATTTTCTAATGTTGTTAAAATTGTCTCATTTTTCATTTTTCAAATATGTTTTAATAAATTCATCATACTCAGCATCATTTATTTTTCCCCTAGCTTGTTTTCTGCAAAATCATATCTGATTTTTAATAGACATACCTTTAATAATACTTTCCTGCATCATTTTTTGTTGCTCGGATAATTCCTTAGTTCGCTCTGATACATCTTCTATCATCTTCTTTACTTCAGCTGGATTAACCGTCATTCTTGCTATTGCATGTTGAAGCGTAAGAGGATTGTTCATTAATCTATCAAATTCAGTTTGTCGTGCAACGGGATCAGCAATATGTCTCATAAGTTCAATTACAATTTCGCTAGTTTCTTCTTTTGGTTTTTCTCCTAGTAAACCTAACAAATCTTTTTCTTGTACTTTCTTTAGTTCCTCGGGAGATATTGTTGACATTTCTGGCTGTTTGCCAATTAGCGTTTCAGTAATAGGTTTATGGAAACTAGCGACTGTTTCTTCTGCTTGAGCTTGTCCTCGACGTGATTCTTCCACTTTTTTCTTAAAAGCTGCTAGAGTTGCAATAAATTTCTTTAGTAATTCAATTCTTTGCTGACGTTCGTCCATTATTATTGTATATATGTGCTATAAAATTTACCTAGAAAAATGTGTCACTACAGCAGCGAAACATCTTAGCTGGATCACGTGCGAGTTTATCAAATAAGAAAAAGTTGTATTTGTCTTTGGTTGCCTTATGATATAATTCCATAAATTTATCTTTTGTTACGTCACCATATTGCTCGTTTGCAATATTTCTTACATCAACATTATCTAGTCCAGGAAACAGTATGAAACATCCCGTATTTCTCCTAATAAATCTGTCAACGTTGTAAAAACCTTGGGCTAAGTAAACAGAGTTACATCTTTTATTACGTGACAGCCAACAGTACGATCTTATTTTATTCATCTCTTCGTTGTTTAGCGGAATATCGTCAAATACAACTATTTTATGTTGAGATGAATCAAGTTCATTTACTGGAATTAATTCCTCTGGTTGTTTGATCATAAATATATCATCACCAACATTAAGCTCATCACGAAGTTTGCTGTTATAATCGCTTAATAACTCGTATTTGTCCTGTTGCGGATTAATTGTGTAGATATATACCTTATCGTAATTGAAGATGTTGTTGAGTAAAAGATTTAATAATAGATTTGTTTTACCAGACCCTGTATGACCAACGATGAGGTAGTGGCAATCTGGAAGTTCGTTGTTGTGTTGGTGTTTGATTAGCCGTTCTGTATCAAAATTTAATATTGACATATTATAAAGTAAGTTGACATAAAATTGTCAAACAATAAACAAATAATGAGCTATTATACAAAATTTGAAACAACATTAGGAGATTCGCCGGAGATTATAAGTTCAAACGGCAATATTGATTTATCTGGATACCTAAAAAATACTGGCGATACAATTACAGGAAATCTGTCTATGTCAAATCAACGAGTACTAGGTTTAGAAACGGCGTATCCACCAGTAAATGTCGTTAACACGCAGGCTGTTAGTTATGCACAACTTAAATCCGTTGACGACAGTAAATTCGACAAGGCCGGTGGAACTTTCAGCAGTAATTTAGATATGTCAGGAAATTTTTTTAAAAATTTGGAGACTGGGTATCCACCAGCTAACTTAAGTCAAACTCAAGTGGTAAGTTATTTACAGTTGAAGTATGTAGATAATAACAAACTTGATAAAACTGGTGGGACACTTACGGGTAATATTAATATGTCAGGTCGACGAGTGTTAGGTTTAGAAACTGTGTATCCACCAGCAAATGCAGATAATACGCAACCGATGAGTTATGAGCAACTAAAATCAGTTGACGATAATAAACTTAACAAAGCCGGCGACACAATGACAGGTAACCTGTCTATGTCAAATTCAAAAATAACTGGATTACCGACAACATCACCACCAGCTAATGATACTGATGCTATTAGTTATGGCCAGTTAAAAGAAGAACTTGCGCCGTATTTAAAACAATCCGGCGGAGCAATGTCAGGCAATATAAATATGAGAAGGAACAAAATAACGACAACATATGTTCCAGTTAATCCTAATGATCTAACAAATAAAGCGTATGTTGACAGTGTATCTGGTGGTGGTATAAAACTAACCAAAAACAATGTTGGATATATTCCAATACTTCTTAAGGCAACTGACAACCGAATTGGGTTTGAGGTAAGCGCATCATCATATTATCCTGAAAATTATCCTTATTACGCTTTCTCTGATAAACACGAGTGGACGACTAACGGAGAAGTTGAACACTTTTGGATCAAAATTAAATGTCCCACTGCAGTTGCTATCTGGCAATTTCATTTGCGAGGTCGATTAAATTCTAGTGTTAGTCGAATTTATAATTGGCGGTTTGACGGATCAAACGATGGTATGAACTGGACAACATTGTTTAGCACAGCAGATACGTATATTACAACAGCACACTATTTTGTAATTTCAGTAGAAAGAACTGTTAGCAAGTACTTGTATTTTCTATTATATGTTGTCGCTGCTGAACATCCGTTTCCAGGACTGACAGCATTTCAAATTTACACACTCGATGAACAAATTTAATCTAATGTTATAAAATAATGTCAACACAATTACTTACAACAATTGCGAGAGAATTTTATAATAATATTTTTAACCCCAACAAAAATAATGGGGACGAATCACTAACGGCACGTGTAATAAATACCAGAAAAAATTTTTCAATTCCAATGATAAACTCTCCATTGTCAGAAGAAGAAAAAAGTTTTATTCTTGTTATGTATATGCGAGGACCACAACTGAAAGAAGCAATAGAAAATTTTGATGTGATAAGCAGATACTATCATCCTGATGATTGCATAGAAGAACATAAATTGAAATCCTGCTAAAAAAATATTGCTCGAGCTTGATTTTGGAAATTTAGATTTGATAATGAAATCGAACTTAATAAAAGCACGAGTTCACGGTGAAAAAGTAGAGGGAAAAGAACGAATAAACAATAATCATAATAGTCTCAACAAACTAGCTGAATCTAGGATAATAGGAATAAGAAGAAATAAAAAGTTATACATTAGTTTTTTTAAAACGAGACATTTTTAGATATCTCGGTATGTACTACCACGATAAAGAAACCCTAATTAAAATCGATACTATGACAGTTGATATGGAGGTAATTATAAAGGCATATTTAAACGCAATTTTACCAATGATACGTAAAAAATGAGTCAGAATTTGATCCAATTATTGTTGACAGGTCTCTAAAGATAATAAAAAATCTCGACGATGAAATTAGTAAACTCAGTGATGATAATCGAGAATTTTTTTTGAAGAAGTAATACAAACAAAGTTGGAAGTAAATATTGATTCTTATTACGACATAAGTCAAGCAGATGATATTCTATTTCCATCAATCCAACGCTCTAGACAATTGTCATTACGAAATTATTACAATGAAGTCGAGAAAATATTCACGCAACCATATGAAAAAATAATGTTAAAAGTAGCTTCTGTTATTGGTCTTCTCACAATTGAACTAGATAAGCTTAAAAAATTAATGCTAGCAAATTTCGTAGTCGCATATGCAATTATCAGACAACATCTTGTTCTCAAAAATTTCACGTTAGATCAGTTGAGTTTAGTATCAGGGTATATTGATGAAACAGAAAGCGATTACAGAAATTTGGTGAATAAAACAGATTTGTATGAGAGTGAAGTAGGAGATATTTTGATTCATATACTTGGTTAAAGAAAAATGAGGTACTTACAGATAAACAATATGATGATACCTCGTCAGATGTTTATGACAAGTACAGAACTTTTATAGCTGATCCTAATAATAATAAATTTCGTGAGTTTCTTGATTCGATTGTTGGCATTAGAACTTTTGTCTTTGTATAAAATATTGTATAATGAAAAAACAGATCGTCGATTTCAATCATATTTCAAAAAGATATTCCAAAACAAGATGTTGACGCGCTAATGCAATATTACAAATTTTATCATAAAAACCTTTGGTGTGTGAAACAATGCTATAAATATTACAGTAGGATACTTCGAGTAATATCATATTTGCCATTGTTAATGACTAGCTCTAGCATAATCTCAAGCGTGGTATCATTAAATCCGTTCCCGTTAATAATATCTGATGTCGGTGTATCTCTTTCAACAGCTTATAAAAAGATTGAACCAGGACTTAAGACAAAAAAAAAAAAATTCTTGTAAAATAGCTATTATTACGTATAAAAATTTACTACACCAAATTAAATCTTATTTGCGATGAGTAAAATATGATATGGGCGACTTAATACGCGAGTTTCGCATTATTGACAGTATGTTAACGGGTATTTTACCGATAAGAGTCAGCAGGTATGAAAACAGTTACAGTGAAAAATACGACCTAACCTTGAGCTAAAAAACATATTTGCCTTAAAATGTAAAGTAGTAAAAATTCACTTACCTTAGTGCTTCCAAAAGAATGTCTGACTACAAGTGAAAAAATCTCGTTGCTTTTATAGCCCTGCGTAAATTTCCAGAATGTTCGTTTTCGAGAGTGTTCTCCGGAAATACTATTACGTAAATTTCGAAGAATGTTCTGTTACGTAATCCTCCGGAAGTTTCTTTCGAGAATGGTCGTTTTCTAGAAGTTTCATACATAACAGTCTAATAGTTATTGTATACAGTCGCTTGTGTTATTGTACATGTAGTTACCAATTACGACAGGCAGAAACGTGCAGAACTCCTTCTCCGACAAATACATATTTTTTGTAATCTGTTATAGGTTGGTTATAAATACGTTTTGGAGGGGAGAAGGTCTTCCCCTGACAAAACCTGTTTTGAGTTAAGCTACAGGTTAGTTACAAATACGTTTTGGACGGGGGAAGGGGTATTAAATCTAGAAACCCTGTTAACAAATTTTGAAACCTGTTTTGATTTATAATATATTTTAAGCTACAAATATGTTTTGGAGGGGGGAGGGGCAGGCTGGTTTCAAATACGTTTTGGAGGTGGAGGGGCAGGTTGGTTACAAAATATATTTGAGAAGGGGAGGGGGAGGGGAAAGGGGTCTAAAATCTAGAAACCTTATTTTCCTCTTCTACTATACACACCACAGCCTGTTTATGACAAAATCTCTACAGAAGTATTTTCAATGATCAGGTTTGGATCTTTTAGCAGTATTTATCACAGCTCATACATCAATCTTTCATTTCGTTTGTATTTGATTGAATAATAATAAAAAGCAAAAGAAATTTTGATTCAGATTTATATGAATTATTTACTCTTCACGTGATTGGATAGGTATGATAAACGTCAAATTGAAGTACATACACAGAATGAAAGTGAAAAGTAGCAAAGTACCAAAATTATCCAAGATAGTATATACAGGAGTGAGAAGAGTGCGATTGTAACAAGCCAGGATATATGATGATTCACAAAAACAACTCAGGAAAGCATTTTTGCAAAGAAAAACATTTTTGTGGCAAAATGTAATAATTTCATTTAATTACATACATAAGGTATCAAATTTCAATGAATGAATAATTTGAACACACAGATGAATTAATTAATCTATTAGTATTCAAGATTCTGTTCCTCTTGAAAGTCAGATTTCAAGTCATGTTACACAAGGTAAAATAAACATAACCGAAAACAATAAAATATAGCATATTATGACGAAATCTCTGGTTCATGTTTAGATTTTTTTGCATTAATTGTCACAGTTCGTACATTTATGTTTCGTTTCCTTTGTCCAGGTTTTCGTCCGTTAGTCCTTGGTGCAATAACAGTTGTCTGACCGTCCGTACATGTTATGTATTTTGTGTTTATGTCAATGTAGCGTCTAAAGCGTTTGTACAAGTTTGTGCGTTGTTGCTCTGTCATTTTTATCCATGCTGATTTTGCTGACTGAAATTGATGGTGACTGTCGGTAAGTCGGAATTCTCCAGTGCATACTAGAGCATTTTTCAGATTTCTGAATTGTCCAGTTACTAATTCATGTGTCAGTTGTACAAATTCCTTGAGCGTTTTCGTCTTCCAGTCAACTGTCTGTTTAAGAACATGGTTCATAGACTCACAATTATTTTTCCACATGCGGTCTATCTGATAGATTATTAACAGTTTGTTGACTTTAGTTTGATATTTATCTTTAGATTTTCCTGAAGGTGATTAAGAAATTTTTCTGAAATTTCAGCACAAAGATTTTCCAAAGCTCCACATTTGTCGTCAAAACAAATACTGTCATGAGCGTCAACTAGTCCGTCTTCCCCAAAAATTTCTTTCAAGATAGTGTTGCGGTCAGTCACCGTAACTGCGTCGTCTGTCAATACATGCCTAATATTTTCTTGTAAATGGCGTGTGCACAAAACGTGTGTTGCCTCGGGCAGAACTGCCGTAATGCCTTTGACTAGAGCCTTCTCATCATCATTTCCAGTTACAAGTCTCTTAAGATTTGAATCCATAAGTTTTACTTTCAAATGATGGAAAAAATGACTAAGTTTCAAAGTCGCTATTATCGTGAATGAAGAGCAGTCCAAGAAAGATTCGTGGTTCACCTGTTCTTACTCGTTTTACCGTAAGTTGCTTGTAACATGTTACCGTCACATGCATTTTACAAAGCATAAAAGTTTGTCATTGCCAAGTACAGTCTGCCCAGAGCAACAAAGATTCTTAATATCCGTTATTTGTTCGTCTGTGTACAAAATTACACAGGGGGTTTTACCGCTGGTCCTGATAGCTGATCGTACAAACGAGTTATTTTCAGTTACCAAATTTTCGAGGTGTCTGATTTGGTCAGCAATATTGTTGGAGTGTCCTGGAGCTTTTCTGTCCTTTTATTTTTTTATTTTTTTTTTTATTTTTTTTTTTTTGTCATAAATTTGTTGAAGTCCTTTTTGGTTGGGACAGTTCATCATATTTTGAAGACTGTTTATTTAATATTTGATGCGGTTTCTTTTTTTCAATCATTTCTGTAATGTCATCGAAAACATAGTCAGGCGTCCGCCAATATTCTGTCGCTTGTCGCGAGTTTCCATGTGGCATTAATCCAGGAAATTTCCCTACGTATTCAACCAGTGACAAATTACTTGAAAGACCCCCTCCCTTAGCCATGTGACCCTCTTTTTGTACATACTGTTCTTTTTCAAGTGAGTATAGTACCTGTGAATCACGACAATTTGATCTTTGCCAGGTTGTGGATCCAAAGATCTATACTCAGTTTTCCGCTGGACTTGTCTTTTTAAAGAATACTTCCCATTTTTAAAAACAATCATGGTCAGATTCCCGTCGTCAGACAGCAAATAGAAGGATTCATAGGATGCACCAGCGGATGTATCCCATACATCACAGTCGTCCGAGAAAGAACTTTTGCCATTATTCGACCTCTTTTCTAGGTTTTTCGCATTATTCACAATGAAGTAAACGTTTTCTTTCAAACCAAATGGAATGTATTCTACTCTTGAGTCTGATTTTAACAACAATTCCACAGATTTTTCTGTGTCAAGAAAATTACCCTGGTCTAATTTGCCTTCTGCTGGTTGTTTGTATGTGTCATTTCCGTCTTTTACCTCGTTTTGTATGTCAGTTACGTCGTTGATTAAATTAGTATGCGACTCGTTACTAACGTGTTTGCCGTCGTGTCAGAATTGAAAGAAATACCACCCACTGAGTCATCTAATGAATCATCTAAATTTATAGTGAGTGATTGCTCATTGTTTTGATAAAACAGAGGCACAAAGTGATTGGGTATAAACCCATTTGTTCTTTCTGGGACAGACATTTGTGTCCACATTATGCATGCTGCGGTAGGTGCGGATTTGTTCACTGCCCTTCCAACCACCTTGCGATTAAAAGGTTCTGATGCAAATTCGGCTTGTAACTGTGGCGGATAAGAAGAACAAATGGGCTTTGAGATGCTGGCACTTAGTGCATAAATATGTGCCATTTCAGGGTGGGAACCAGCCTCAATAGCGTCTTTCACAAGCTTTGAATAGTCACTAACAACAATTCGATTATCACTGATCAGATCTACAAAACTGTTTGACTTTGCATCATAATAAATAGGATTCAGAATTAGTTCTATTACAGTTCGTAGTCGCAGAAGTGCGTGCAAGTTTTCTGAACCAGTTAGTGCTCTTGAAACTGCTCTGTATAAACAGTTACCATTACCACCTACTGACATTGGTACAAGATCCCTTAAAATTGCTGGATGATACATTTTTAAAATTTCCATAGAAACTGCGTCTTTCTCTCCATTGTTAGACACGCGCTCTGATTCTGGAGTAAAAATCCCGTAGGTGATGAGAAGTTTGCTTTCGGACTTTTCAGCATTGGTCAGGGCAATTTTTCCCTTTGAAAGGAAAGCATTCTGCAGTATGGAAATATATTTTTACAGTGTTGTTTAAATAAAAACACAGACATGTCCTTAATATCAACTTTATTGTTTCACTTCACAAAAATCAGAATCGGTCTTGATTTCTTCACATGAGTAAATAAAGAATAATGGCAGCGATGAGCAGACTGGTGCAGTTTCTTCAATGTGCTCGACATTGTTATCTACATAGTACGTGTGCTGGACGTGACTGGTATCAGCGAACACTTATGGTTGGTGTAATATCTCACAGGATTTTAATGAATATACCAAGAAAGGTAGATTAAAGCATTAAGTACGCCCCGGGCGCAAGAATGGCCAGATATAGTTACATATATTTTAAAATCATTGATTTTAAGAATCTTTGTCAATTGCAAATACAAATGGAGATTTCGTACATAGCATGAGTTGAAGTAGGCTTTGAAATGCATAGGTCAATGAATTCAAAAGAATATAATATTAATAATGTATCGATTGGACAGAATATATAGATGGATACATAGAGAGATACATGAAAATTATAAAAGTGTCGCAAACGTGTACATTCATTTCAACGAAAAATTCGGCACAAATAGACTCTAATTAAAATCTTGGAATCATATAAATTCGATCAATATATTTTCTTGTAGAATAATAACGACAAACAATATGTCATTCATCAAAATATCTATTTATCTATATGGTATGACTAAAATGCGAAAAGTTACGAAAAGTTACAAAAAGTTGCGAAAACTTACAAAAATTACGAAATATTACACAAATATTGCGAAAAGTTTTCGAAAAGCTCATTTAAAATTATATATTGACCGACTATTTTGACTTTGATTTTCAGTTTCAATTGATACTTATATTTCACGAATTAAATGATATTGTGTAGTAATTTGTTATACATGACATTTAATATATTTTTTTTTTGTATATAAAGTATTTCCAAAAAGATCCTTTTAGCGAATGGTATCATTTTCACGAAAAGGACTTACCCGTATGCAAAACGGATCCACCAAGTTTTATTATCAGTTGCAATCCATAATTTTGTTTAACAATTGAATTTGTAATGTCTATTAATTCATTTTCCATATCATTTAACACATCGTTTTAATAATGGGCGTGTATAGGTTCTTACAGCAAATGGGGTCCTTTTCGGGAAAAGGACTTACATGCCAACAAGCTCTTACCGCGGTTTAAATCAATATTTTGATTTTTAAAAAATGTAAGAAGAATTAGAAAGTTTGAAAGGATTTGGACTTTGAAGTCTACAATAGAAGGAAATTACATTCATTCGCCTAAACTAGCTTAACATAAAACTTGCTCAGCACTGGACAAGAAATCATTATCAACATCTGGCATATATATTGTGATCCTTAATGAGCTGACAGCGGTTCTTTTGTCTGATGCCTTCATTCAGTGTAATGTCCCCGATTGATAAAATGAATTTATTCTCACAAGTTTGGTTATTATAATTGTTCTATTGCAAACTCACAATTAATCATTTAAAAGTAGGTAACATACGGGGAGTTGTGAATGCGGTAATTTGCATACAATTAATTGAGATACAGATTTGTGACCGTGTCTGAACACTGAATTCAAATAAGAATCTCTTCAACAACTCCAGTTTATATTTTAAAAAACAAAAACAACCGATAATTGTTGAATATACAATATCTAGCTTTAAAAGAAATCGAGACCATTCTTTATCATACCACTTCCGGAACGATCAGCCGTTCATGGTACCTGTCCAATATTGTACGACCGTTTGACGAGTTGCTTTAACTAGGAAAAAAGTAAATAATTCGTATCAAAATCGCTCCAGTCATATTTTAGTTTGCCCTGTAATACTATTCGAACAAAAAAGTGTACACTGATATATACACCGAGAACATGTAAATACAAGTGTATTTCGGTGTGTATTTCGGTTTTTAAGTGCATTTCGGTGTTTATAGCAACCGCAATGCTTATTATCCATTTATTTCCTTGTTATGTTTCTTCACCAGTTATAATGTACTTTCGAGACAGTGACCTATGTTGTTGTTGTTGTTGTTATTGTTGTAGGGTTTAACGCCATTTTTCAGCACAAGATAGGCTATACATGGCGGCCAATATAAATGGTGGAGGAAGAACCCGGAAAAAACCCGGAGAGAACCACCGACCGACGAGAGAGTGACATATATAAGAAGAAGTTGTTTGCATTTAAAACATGCACAGTGGAGAGAATGTTGGCATACCTCTATGCTACTTTGATGTTATGTGGCTGACATTTCTTTTGATATTCTACTTTTGGAAATGGTAAATGATCTTAGCACACTGCTAACTAAAATGACTGCTCCCTTGTGCTCCAGAAATCAGCCTGAACTAAAGGTGTCAAAGTGAAATACTCGATCTACCAAAGGTTCCAAGACAAAATACAGTGTTAAACAGGCATTGGTCTTCACTTACGCTGCAGTGATGGCATTTCCAAAAGTTCGCAGGGATGATCGAGGATGTGGAGCGTGCAAACTCTATGACTGCGGAGTGCTTTGATTGTCTTTTTTGTTGTCTGAGGTCTGACACTAGGAAGGGTAGGCGGTAGCTTGTAAGTTCAGTTTTGAGAAATACGCTGACGTAGCCAGATATAATTCCTTCATTGGAGTAGTCGTCCTGTTGATTTTGTTCTGTGGTAGGAAAAATGAGAAATTTCATATACTTGGAATCCTCAACTGAGAGTGTGAAACAATGCGACCCTCAAAGTTACCTTCATGTAAAGGCTCGATGTTGTTTATTGTGGCTGCAAGGTTGGTCTTGCTTACTCATTTTAGCACACGAACGGCATAAAGGAAACATTAGTTTTCCATGGCAATGATGAAGTAAAACAGGATGGTACAAGTTTGTCCCAGGTAACACTGCATTTGATCAAACCTTCGTATTGGCGAATGTATTCCACATCTATTGTTTCAGTCGACATTTCAGGGCAACCGGTGGGAAATAGAGCATATTTTTCAGATTTAGTGGACATGAACTATATAACAGAAAGAAGCGAAACCAACAAATCTGAGTAAAATTAAACAAACAATTTATTTCCGTATAATACAAAGTGGAATTCAAAAGACATTTACAGAACTGTGAACTGAATTCCAAATAATCGTGTGTCCTGTTGTTGTTGTTGTTGTTGTTGTAGGGTTTAACGCCATTTTTCAGCACAAGATAGGCTATACATGGCGGTCAGTATTAATGGTGGAGGAAGAACCCGGGAAAACCCCGGAAAGAACCACTGACCCACGAGAAGATACTGGCAAGCTTTTTCACATACCCACATTGGCCGAATCCGAGACTCGAACCCACGCAGACAGAGGTGAGATGGCAGTGATCCGTAACGGAGAGTGCTTTAGACCACTCGGCCACTCGGGGCCCCGTGTGTCCTGTAATACGTTCAAAAGTATAGAATGTTTCGAATGAACTTCAATAGTTTTGAATGTGCTGCTGTACCATTAGTCTTATACGTATTGATGCACCACTAGTCTTGAATGTTGTGATGTATCACATGATACAATCCAAAATATTCAAATCAAATCACAAAATCCCCAAACAATATGTTAATCCAGTCAACGGGCACTTTAGTAATTCCAATAAATGATCTAAATAATTCCTCTTAAATTATAGCTGAATACAACTATAAACTCGGATCATAGAATCCCAAAGACTGATATGAAATAGGAATGAAGATATGTTTATAAAACCCTCTATTTGTGTTCAAACTGTCACCTTTCCTATGACATATAAATAAAATACCCTGGAATTTCCTAGATGTGGTTTTTTTTTTTTTGTAGTGAGAAATTCCACCAAATTGTCAATAAGTTCACTTTCAGAACATTCTAAGTTCGTAAACAAGGTTAGGCTGTGAACTCAAACTTTAGTACACATCTAAAAAAATATGACCGAATTCAGGTAGGTAGAACTCTCAACATGACAAAAGTCAGGTACACAATATAAATTAAATATACATAACAATATGTACACACCCAAAGATACAAGAAGCACACATCGGTGTATTTTATTCAGTTGAGATTTGTCCACTGCATACAGCACGCGTGTTGCCTAGGTTTCTCCTCTATACTAACTGTCACGTGGATTTAATGGTTCGATATCAACCATATCGTAATTTTCGACGATATGACTAAAATGTTCTGGATTAGTTTTGAGACGTTATTGCAGTCTCCGGCATCATTTATATATTTGCTCGTACAATTTATTCATGTGATCTCGGAGAAAAGACTTTCCAAATCTCCTTGAGAAAAACTTTTTGGGTATCCATGAAATAAACATCACTTGAATTCGTAGACTATATGGGGTTTTTCTAAATTCCATCCATCCACTGAAAGATTTCTAATTTTCTTTTCTCCACCTCCTCTAGTACATTGTATCCACATGTCTTGTCTCACATAAGTAATGGAGTTAGCACAAAGTTGTAGCGGAATATAACGGGTGAACTAGAGGTAGGATTCATGGTGTATAATAACCAGTCTATTCTCGGGCATGAACTTTTTTCGATAGCCTAATTCACATGCTTTAGAGATGGTAGAAGCTTCCTTCAATGGATTTATACCTCAATGATCCAGAAATAATTGCCAAAAGTATGCATAACACCGTCATATAATGTCTATTTCGGATCGAGAATATTTAAAAAATTCTTCTTGAAAGTCAAAAGAGTCTGAAGAGTGGAGTTGGTACCATGCATAGAATTCTTCCCGTTGTTTTGTGTGCATCACGTCAGGGTAGTTCTACGAAACTTCAGGCAAAGTACGGGAACACAACGTGTTAATTAGCTGTGGTATTGAAAATATGCGGAAAAACAGTACTGGGGGATACCGTAGCGACATATCATATTATCTAAGGAAAAAAAGGGGGATTGTATCGTAGGGACAAAATTTATGGGGACACGTAGACTTCTGTGTTAAATTTGGGGGGAAGGGGACTTGAACTCAGTCTGATGAGTTGCAAAAATTAGTGTTGTGTATATTTCATTCCTATTGCTTGTTAGTTTTTTTTCTCCATGGTTATATGTTATGTATAATTGTATTGTGGACTTGACCTTGTCCAAAATCAAGTTCATTGTGTACCTGACCAGTAACCTTTATTTTGTAAAGAAATAATACATAGTTAACATTTCTTTATGAGTGTGTGTTAAGTATTAGAACCATTATCAATGGAGGTAAATAAGTTTATTTGGGTCTGGTTCGAGCAATTGGCATTCCCCATGAGTGAACCTGTTGTACCTGATGTTTACCACATTCTTTGTTATAAATTTAGTAACAGATTTTATCTTGTTGAAAACTTTGAATTTTGTTGAAATGAACTTTGGACCCTCATCTCGGTTTTCTTTTGTGTCCTGTTTTTTTTTTTTAATGATCCTGTTTACTTGAGAAATTACTCATTCTTGGGATAACATCTGAAGCAGAATCAGTTCTATTATTGTGTTCAGTATTTCTTTCAGTGGAATTATTTATGCAAAATGTTATTCATTGGAAATACAAAGTGCTCATCAATAATAATATTATTGGACAGAAAAGTTAATTTGAAATTATAGTGAATTCAGATAAGGACATCTTGGACTATAATAGTGTGATACATCAAAGACTCTTAGCACATCGCCACAATCCAGACTATTTGCACAATACCATACTCGAGACTACAGGCACATTAACACTTTCATTATTGGAATTTAATTGGAATACCGATGGAGTTCAGTTGGAAATTTATACATTTTGATTTGTGACAGAAATTTTAGGATTATTTGGGATTTAGTTCACAATAGTCTTAGATCTTTTTAAATTTTCACTTTGTATTCTAGAAAATAAATTATATTTTGAATATTATAAAACTTGTTTGTTTTCTATCTTTTCTGTTACTTAGTTTAAGACCACAGAGTCGTAAAAATTAGAGATATGGATTCCAGTCACTTGTGAGAATACAAAGTGAAAAAGATGAAATCCACTTTTTTTTTTGTTTTCTTGTTTTGGTCACCCTTTAATACATCTTTGAGTTCAATGTCATATAACACTGATGATTATAGTCAACAACTTGGTCACAAAAGCGACATCTTTTCTTCTTTCTTAATCAAACGTGTGGCATTTGGTTCTTCGTTCGCACAAGATGCCCGCAAATGGAGCTCACTGTCAATAATTTGCAAGCACTTTCTGTGATTTTTTTTTCGATGTTGTTCGTAACAGGAGGGAATGACTAAGGTTCAGATGCAAGTAGCAGTGTATCCCCCAGGGGTGTAAAACTGAGGGTAAAAAAAACCCCTTGGTGCCAGAAATGGGGGTCAAATAAAAAATGTGGGGGTCAAAAATGTACTGACAAATTTTCATCTGATCCATACTTTTTCAGCTGAAATAGGATATTGTAACTTGCACAACATACTCTCTCTCTCTCTCTCTCTCTCTCTCTCTCTAAAATATAAATAAACCAACAGGCACAATAAACACACAAATGCGTTGTCCATTCAAAGGATAATTTTATTAGTTCATTTTCCTTTTAGTTTAAAGACGTACTTTTAACAGTCTCTTTATTTGTAGCAATATTATAGACCAACTCATCACATATAAGCCAATACAAGAATCCAAATAAACCTTTTTAACCAAATGAGTTAATTTACTGCCTGTCATAAAATGTGTACTATCGTCGGTTTCATTGTACTTCGTCCTAAAACACATTTATCCAAAAATCAAAGAGGCAAATGATTCATCTTCTCTTTAATAAGTTACACCTGAACTTTTAGATCTTTCTTTCGTTGCAGCAAAGTTAACAAAATCTGCAACCACCCCCTGAATTTGTAATCCAAATAATGGATTTGTCTCTGCAAGTTTACTTATTTCTTTGTTCTGAAAGAATGTCTTGGGTGATAATTTGTTCAAAAGATATCTTGTGGTGATCAAGGGCAGATTTTTTTAAAATTCTTAAACGCTGTCACGAAAGGATTATTAACTTGTGCAGTCTTCGCAATCACGAGATCAGAAGTCACACCGGTAATCCCAATGGATGTGCCATATTCCAGTGAAGGGAATTATTTTCTCCATTTTTCATTAAAGTCAGATCCACAGTTACTCTTTCGTGTTCTACTTCTTTCACTTTCTTCGCTAATGATTCTTAGTGCACGCAGTTTTAATCTGGAGATCACATTTTAGTGCAACAAGCATTGAGGTTCAACATCTGGACGACATCTTGCTGAGCTCGATGGAATCGCGTGAGAGCTCGCGAGATTAGGGGAAGCTACTCTGTCATAACATTGTCTATTCTAGTCTGGTTCTCTGCTTCGTATGCTCCATATAACAGAGTGCAACGCAGGGACCATACGAAACAGGAAAACAGACTATGCCTATGATCGAAGTATACACGATGCCATCCCTAATCCAACTCATTGGATATTAAATAAATCCTGATTGCATTTTGCAAATCCTTTGCGTCAAAAAAATGCACGGCAAAAAATCGTGTGTGTCAATTTTCTCCAGTGTGCGTCCCTGACGCACAAATGTGCGTAAAAGGAAACACTGAAGTAGAGCAATGAATTCATTCTTTTCCTACAAGAATGTAAGGTTTGGAAACTAAACACCCACAACATCTCTTTCAACAATGAATATGCTGCCCAGCTAAATGCTTTTAATAAATCCATTACAATAGCTGCAGCATACTTGCTTTGGTATAAGACTAAGGGAAAGTCTTTTAGAAGTCAAATTA
Source organism: Megalonaias nervosa (assembly GCA_016617855.1). Lineage (NCBI taxonomy): Eukaryota > Metazoa > Mollusca > Bivalvia > Unionida > Unionidae > Megalonaias > Megalonaias nervosa. The sequence continues at coordinate 558 of JAECUM010073699.1, read as the reverse complement.
GTGTAGTTTGACAGCTGAAATCCTTTCTGAAAGCAGAAAGGTATGTGTGTAAGATATTGTCAAAGTAATTAGTGATTTGATCGCAAAGAGATGAATCGAAGAATATCGATATAGCTGGAGGAGTACTGACAGAACGGTATATTTGTTCATCAAGTGGATCGTTTTCGTTATATATTGGGACCACCTGGGGTTCCTTGAGTCTTGCTGGGAAAATGTTTTGGTCCAAACTGTAGGTAATGAGTTTGGTTATTTTGAGTCAGTGATTTTGTTCCGACTTTTAATAGTTTTGGTGAAATAAGATCTATTCCCATTGCCTTTTAAATGCTGATATTTTATATAGATTTAACACTGAAGTCTTTAAGGACATTAGAGAAAAGTTGCAGACATACTGAAGGTCCTTTTGATAGCATGTATGCTTGGATGTTCATTGTAGGTTAGGTAGTTATAGCCGATACTTAGCTCTTTGCTCCACATACTTCTCCTCCAGCAACTGGCAGCACATGGGCATTCACTTTTGGCAGTAAACACTATGGAAGATTATCTCTGAAACAGAAGATA
>JAECUM010073694.1:0-15942 GCA_016617855.1 Megalonaias nervosa | reverse complement strand
GGAAGATTTCAAGCTTACGCGCTATCCTTGAAGTTAGCTTCCAGCATTTTGAGCTGTACAGCTGTACTCCGAGGACACTACTTAGGTAAATCCTCAGCTTGGTCTTGAGTCCGACATTCTGTAGAAACCAACGAGATTATCAACATGGCCACTGCTGCTTACGTGACAGTTAACACCTAGGACTGCGTATTTAACTTTTACTCGGTCGGTTGTATGTGCATTGATGGACCTGGTTGCTATCGGTCTCACATTGTAAACGAATGTGTGGGAGACAGCACTGACGAACATCCCAAAGATATCATTCACAGTTTTCCCAGTATCAGACCCAAACATTACGGATACCAGAACCAAGATAGTAAAAGACAACTTCATGTGAAATACAAAGTGAAAAACTCACACTCACCTATCATTCCAGTCCAGCTGTGAACTTCGACTTGTTGTAACAAGCCTTAAAGTCAGTGAAAGATAAATACTTTCTCGTCAATCTATAAATAATAATAATAATGAGGACTTGGTATAGCGCCTAATCTTTAGAAGCTCTAAGCGCTTTACAACATTAGACAACACCTAAAACATAAAAGAAACATATATAATGATATGATTACATAAAAACAAACACCATGAAATTAGAAAACATAAAACATGCTGAAAATATTTAAGGTACGAAACATTATTAGGTCTTTAAGTTTGTTCTTGCAGTCGAAATAGATGAGTTTTGAGAGCGCTCTTGAATGAGATCACTGTGTCTTTGTGTCTAAGTTCAGTGGACAATTCGTTCCACGTTGCTGGGCCCTGGTATGCAAAAGAACGTTGTCCACATGACTTCGTTTTCATAGTGGGAATAATGAGTGTACGATTGCCAGAAGAGGAGCGTAAGTATCTTGCTGGTGTGTACACATGGGTGAGGTCAGATAGGTATGTTGGACTGGAGCCCGTCAGTGAAACGTAGCACAGAGGACAAATTTTATGTTTGATTCTGGATCGAATGGATAGCCAATGTAGGGTACAGAGCAGGGGAGAGGCGTCCTCTGATCGTGGTACTCTAAGGATGATTCGAGCAGCAGTATTTTGAACTTTTTGAAGTTTCTGAAGTAGATATTGAGACGAACCAGACAGAATTGAGTTACAATAGTCCAATCTTGAAAGTACTAAGGAACACACAACTGTTTTAGTGGTGTCAGCTTAAAGATATCTGCGAATGGAGCTGATGCGTCTCAGCTCAAGATATGCAGCCTTGCATATGTTCATGACATGCTGGTGCAATGTGAGAGTGCTGTCGAGAGTAACACCTAGGTTTCGTACTGACTGTGTGAATTTAATGTTTTGCTGATATTTATTGTTTGAGGTAAAGGATGTGAATGAGAAAGTCTTTGTGTTTTAATCAGGATGGCTTCAGTTTTATCATCATTCATCTGCAGCTTGTTACATGTCATCCATGATTTCACACCAGAAATGCACGTCTCTACACCTTGGATGGTAGCATCAACTTCATTTGGGTGGCTAGATTTGTATATTTGGGTGTCATCAGCATACAATTGGTGATACACTGGATGATGATCTATGACACTTGAGAGCGGTTCAGTGTAACAAATGAAAAGAACAGGTCCAAGAACAGATCCCTGTGGAACACCACAACATAGATCAACTGGCCTGGAGTGTATTCCATTTGCGGACACAATTTGTATCTTGTTGACCAAGTAGGACTTGAACCACAGTAAGGCTGTATCATGAATGCCAAATACATGCTGGAGACAGTGAAGTAATATATCATGGTCTATTGTGTCAAATGCTGCAGACAAATCAAGGAGGGTGAGAAATGTAATCTTTCCGCTAACCAAAGCAGAGAGAAGGTCATTAACTATTTTCAGACGAGTAGTTTCAGTACTGTGGCAAGGGCGATATGCAGACTGTACATTGCTAAAAAGACTGTTTGAATTCAGATGAGATACAAGTTTGGATAGAACAATTTTTTCTAAGATCTTTGACATAAATGGAAGATTAGAAACTGGGCGGTAGTTCTTTAAATCGGTATGGTCGAGTGTTGGTTTCTTCAGCAGAGGCTTTACAATAGCAGTTTTGAAAAATGATGGGAATTCCCCAGATGAGAGAGAGGTATTAATAACATCAGCCAGTGAAGGCAATATTGGATCTAAGCGCTCAAGCAGCAGTGATGTTAGAATTTGATCAAGTTCACATGACTTTGGTGCACTCTTCATCACGATTGTACTTACTAAATCCATAGAGACAGGTTCAAATGCTGCTAACGGTTGCCGCTGAAATTCTGTATCGCAATTGTATGGTGACGACGAGTCACTTGAAATTGTGTTGTCAAGCTTATCTCTAATGGTTTGTACTTTGTCACGGAAGAAAGTTGCAAACAGGTCCGGAAGGTCGACTGGAGATAAGGTAGTTGAGGTGGGGTACAATTGTTCCTTGACATTAGCTTGCTAGTAATCTCGAATAGTTCTTTGCAGCTGGAACTTTCCGTGATCTTAGTACTGTAGTGGGCTGATTTCGCTGCATGGACTATGTTTGTGACATTCTTCTTAGCGGCTTCATAGATTTGCTTATGAATAGTGAGTCTGGTGGAAAGCCAAAGCCTCTCAGCTTTACGTCGGTCTCTTTTAGCAGTGCGAAGCTGGTCCCTAACACTGCTATACCACGGAGAACACTTCTGAATTGATACTCTGCGCTTGGTTGCTGGGGCATGTTTCTCAAGCAATGAACGCAGGCAGTTATCAAGTTGTTCTGCTGTAGGAGGTAAGCAAGTTGATAGGTTTGCTTGAATGTCATGTATTAGTTGGGTTCTACTTATCATACGGAGGTTTCTCTTAGTAGCAAATAAAGGTGGATTGTTAGGGACTGATACGTCAAGATGGCATATAAAGCAGAGGTGATCTGATGCAAATTCGTGGGATACCAGGGAGGACCGTAGAATATTATCATCAGGTCTATACAGAATCCAGTCTAAAATGTGACCATGTTTATGGGTGGGTTGGTTAACTGACTGTTTGAGGTTGAAAACATGAATGGAATCTATGAGTTTTGATATGTATGGGTTTCCAGGACAGTCAAAGTGAAAGCTGAAATCTCCAAGAATAATCAGGTTGCCACCTATCGAATTTCCATACTCCAGGAGATTCGGAAACTGCTCCAAAAAGAGAGATTCAGTCAGCTTGTTTTTTCTACTAGGAGGAGGGCAGTAGAGGCAGAAAAAATGGACTGACCTTTGTTCCAGTGTGAGTGTGGTTTGTACTAGTTCAAACGATGTGTGGTAGAAATTGAAGCATGTGGTGTGGTTAAGACGTTTGATCATGGAGTTCTTTGCGATGACAGCAATTCCACCTCCGCGAGAGTGGCAGGGGAACGACTTGATGGAGTAACCGGTGGGTGTTAGATCCGCGTACTTGGGCTCATCGCCTGATGCTTTTAGCCATGTTTCTGTCAGGAAAAGACGTCGATATTCTGATTGTAGATAAAATTAACTATTTCTGTGCGCATTTCCGGTAGTCCTACTGATTGGGCATTGAAGGTTGACGATTTAATATTTGAATTAGGTTATCTAAATTAACGGCCGAATTTTTAAATTGCTGAGCCGGAGAGGGCGAAAGGGAGATAACTGGAAATCTTCTTCCTGATCTACGCCGGCCAGATTTGAAACGTTTCTTTTTTCGCTTCCGTTTACATTTAAGTAATGATGAATGTAGTCCCAGGTCGTTTAGTCTAGTGCACAATGTAGTGTGGAGAGCGAAGGAGTGGTCATTTAAAGCGATTAATGAGGGTCCATCATAGCATAAACGGGTGGACTGGCGAGTATCACGTGATGGCGGTTTGTTCAACAACAAAGGACGTTGTAGCAGTGGGGCAAGACAGCTGAGAAAAAGTCTAATTGTTCTCGTTTCCAAAACAAGGAGATGAAGAAACACATACGAACGGAACAGCCAATGCATGATGAACACAATAACGTAGACGAAGACAGACAACAAGCACACATATCATGAAAAACGGCAAAAAAAAAAAAAAAACGGAACAGCTGCTTCAAGCCGGTTAAGCGATAGCGGTCATCTTGTTGAATCTATACAAGATTGCCCGTTTTTCCGATCACCAAGTCGTCAGTAAAACCGTTAGAAAATCTTCAAATTGTTATATTAAACAGCCTCTAGTTGGGCTGGTAAGTCAATTCATCGTGGCACCAGTGTAGAGCTCAGAAAGATTTACTTCAGCCGAGGAACGGGCTTTGGGAGTGTTAAGTCGGTGTCAGGAACTAGGAACCTTGGTTTCTTAGCTCACTTGTAAGATTGCCTCCTAAACTGATCAAGCTGTTGTCGGACTGCATAAGGTTGATATCTGAACCACCACTGGGGCGTGAAAGATCCCTTTTGCCTGGCTCGCCTGTCGTCCTTCCATTGGAGCATGGGCGGCGGGTTCATAAACGAGAATACAGGTGGAGTGGAGAGTTGGAAGGGTAGTTCCTGAGCTGCCTGCCTCAAAACTTCATCAATTTTACCCCAAAACAACAATGGTGAGTCAAATACTCCTTAAAGCCAGGGCATGTTGCGGTTTTAGCGATGTGGCGGGTAAACACTCATCACGATGTGTCAAGATTGGAAGAGGCTGTCAACGCATTGGTCATTCTATTGTGATCTGCTCTGTTAATAAACTGAGCAATTCAGGCCGTCGACTTCCAGGCGTATTAGCTGGCCGATGTTTCTATCTGTCGGAACATCGCCAACGAGGCATGGTCAAGCATTGAAGAAGTGGCAACCTGCATTTCGAACCATCTTCAATGTGGCGAGAAACACATTCTTATTCACCTAATAAAATGATTGGGCAGAAATGTTAACCGCCGTTACATTTTTACCCAACGCCGGAGTTCAGTACGGTTGGCGGTGGAATGTGTCCTATACCAGCGCAACGAAACCGAGGCTTGTACCTGGCTTTCCGAATATAGCATTCTCTGGGTCACGTATCCATTCAGACAGCATATCGTTAGTCTTCTTGCGTTTTGCTGGCTGGGGAAGATCGTCAGTGTCGACCAAATGTTGACTTTATAGTCATGCTTGGTGGTTGGAGGTGGAGGGTATTCCAAAACCGGCAACACCCGGTATGTCTCCATGTCACAGGCCTTAAAACTAAGCTCCATTATCCCCATGGTCGGACAGAAGTATGGCTGTTGCTCAGAAGTATCTTCACACTCACTGTGTGAATATTCTTGGTTTTCGTCTGCTTCCACTATGCCCCGAGGTAATGATGATGCAATACCGTCATCCCTACATAAAGCACTGTTAATAGCCTGCAGGTAAGCAGTGAAAATAAGGTAAGCAGGTTCTGCAGAGCGATTTTGTCGCATCTGGGACAGATTGGTGGGCTCAGTTGTTGGATGTGTGGAAGCCAGTCTTCTCTGCTTCGGTACCAGACAAGCTGGAGGCATGGCTGGACGGCCAGATTTTCCGCTGCCGTCCTCGTCCCAATCTGCGTGTGTAATCGTCAGCTTGACTTTACAGAGGGATCTTTAACATGTTGTACCATGCAATCTAAAATGACCAAGTATGAGATAGTGATAATTTTCACAAAATATATGCCAAATTAAAAAAATTATGTATACCATCTGTTTATGAATTAATATTGATCCAAATAAATCCAAAATTTTGAATGGATGGCTTCAATTTCACACACATAGACTTGAATTTAACAGGAGGCTTATTCAGTTTTAGGTTGTGTACAGAAGTGAAGCATAAAAATACTAGCGACACCTAGTGTTGGCAAGGAGAGTTATTGCCCTTTGTCTATATTATATAGGCAAAAAAGATGAATTTTTGTCTTTCAGTAAGGCTCATTTTGGGAAGTAGTATGCTATATTTCTAATGTTAATGTTATTGTAGAATGTATTCAAAGGAAGAATGTGTTCATGGAACATGGATGCCTGACCACAGTGCCTGAAATTATCTACATGCAAAACTTAATCAAGGTGTGTTATATGTATGGAAGGGTAGCACTCTGCGTAGCTACCATTGTTGTACCTGGGCATATGAACTGCCTAAATTGCCACAGGGCACTTCTCAATGTACACCCATAGAAGATACAAGATTTTAAAAAGCTAGTAATGAAGTCCATGCTGGGGCATCATGAACATACCATATGCTATGCCTGATTGTCCTTAGTCCTACAACGTAAGACACATCACCCTGATATTTTTCTTCTGGGTGGGTGATGGGACATAGCACTTAAACAAAAAAAACATGTTCTATGTCTTACATTGTAGGACTAGATAGTCCTCAGTTGTACTGTAAGAAAACCGAACTGTCACAGGCAAAGTGCGTATCTAAGATTCAGATTTTACATGTCTTTATTGTGGAGCAGAGGCACATGCCCTAACCCTGAATCTTTGCCTGAGGATAAACAGCATACATTGATAATGACCACAACCTAAATTAAGTCTGCCCCAACTTAGAGTGTCATTGTGTTATTGATCATGATTGCAAAATTTGGAGTTTGATACATTTATAACCACACCATGTTCATTAAGACTTTATGTATCTATGATGAAGAAAAGAATTCCACAGAATGCTAAATCTTGTATGCTCAATGGCAAGTAATTAAAAAAATTAAAAACAAGACTTTTGCAATCATTATCATAAATGGCGCTTTAATTCAAGTAGACTACATCACTGATGTGTATAAAGTATCACACCAACATGAAAACACTTCAGACAATGTTGTCTTTTTATTGACACAACCTTTCCTGTAAAAATTTAATTGCAGAATCCAACTGGTGACTTAGGAAAAGCTTAAAGACACCAACAACATCAAAGCATATGAACAAAAGCCCAATATTTCAGGTGATGTTCGTGGTCTCTCCAACACTGTTTAAGGAATGAACAATTACCATTGTACCTCAATACTGACCATTTTAGAACCAAAACATGGCTGCTAGGCAGGACATAAAATGAACAACCTGAGTAAAACAGATTCCAATAAACATTTCTGCAAAGTTTGATCAACATTGGTACAGATATATTTGTATGAGGTAAAAAAAGTAAATTTTCAACCTGATTGTGATGGAAGCCAAATAATTATTAGGGACGCCTCCAAAAGAAAATCTTGGTAGAACTCCAACAGAAAATGTTACTACATGTATGAACTTTAATCAATCTTAGACCAGAGATTTTTGGAGATACATTATCCACCCAGTTGATTTTTAAGCTAAATGGTCGTTGCAGAACCACATAAATATAGCTTTGTTATGTCATGCCCCAAAAAATATTCCTATGAAATTTGGCAAATACCAATTTTTATCTCAGAAATAAATTTTCCTTTACATTGTTATGGAAGCCAATTGGTTGCTAGGGAAGTAACCAGAACACAACTTAGATCTAATATGTCTTCAGACATAGTCCTACAAAATTTTAAATAGATGCAGTGGGTTTTTTCTTTGACATGTTAAAAATACATCTTCCATCTGATTTTTAGTACTCAAATGGTTGCTTGGGAAGCCACCAGAATCACAGTTTTGGTAGAAGATATCATTATTATTCCAACAGACTTTGATAAAAAAAAAATCAGGTAGTGGTGCAGAAGGATATGTAACTTGATTGCTATGGAAGTCAAACATTTTGGACTAACAAAAAAGACTTAAAGAAAAATATGCACCATGGTTGTTAGAGGTCTTTAAAAAAAAAACTTTCCACCTGGTTGCTATTTAAGTCAAATGACTGCTAGAAGCAACGAAAAAAGAATTTGATAGAACATATTCTAAGACACATTCCGATCAACTTCAAGTTTGATCAAAATTTGCTCTGAGGTTTCAGAGAAAATATCAGAAGTAAGCTTCACCTTTCGTTGCTACGGAAACAAATGAATGGTAAAGAAACAATGAAAAATTGACAATACTTTAATAGAAAATGACCCAGGAAACATACTATAATGAATTCTTAAAACTGGCTCAGCTGTTTTAGAGATGTCACAAATGTACTGAATCTTGACTGACACGACTGATAATACATGACGAAAAACACACAATGGACATGGTACATATGCCATATCCTTACATGGACTTTGGTCAGGTGAGCTAAAATGTGACCCTTTGACAATTAGAATTTTTTTATATTTAGACACCTTTCTGCATGATATCAGAAACAATAAAGTACTCTCTACAAATATTAAGGGTGATACAAATTAAAACAATTAAGTTCTTTTTAACACAAACTAAAAACTGCACAGATATCAAAAACAAGACATGCATTAAAATTTAAAAATATAATTAAATATATTATACAATAAATTAAAAATAAAAAGCATGTACCTATGTATGCCATGCCAATAGCTATAACATGACTATATATATATATACACACACAAAAGCCAAAATTCATGTAGTACCTGAGTGAAAGAGACATGACAACATATTCTAATAATTAATAATACAAGTACAATGTACAGTGCTTCATATTCGTACTATTCCTGAGAGACATGAGAACATATTCTAATAATTAATAATACAAGTACAATGTACAATGCTTCATATTCGTACTATTCCTGATTGCAGCTATACAAGTTATTATTGTATAACTGAGGAAGGATTATACTGAGAGGTGTTCAAACAGTTACCATGTTATAATTGGGGAGGGCTAATATTGAGAAATGTTCACTCAGTTACCCATATTATAACTGAGGAAGGCCTCTATTGAGGGATGTTCAAACAGTTACCCATGTTATAGCTGAGGAAGGCTTATACTGAGGTATGTTCAAATAGTTACTATGTTATAATTTAGGAAAGATTATATGGAGGGGTATTCAAACAAGATTGTGTTTTAACAGTGCACTGCAGTCCAAAACATTTTAGTACTTAATGATATGAAATCAGATTATAATTGATTTTCTTAAGGCATAATCTAAACCAAAAAGGAAAATGAAATAGCACTGAAAAACCAATATCTAACCAATGTAAAGGAATCCATGATTAGACCCATGTTTTAAGAGAGGTGGCAATAAACTGAGGAGATTTAAAGTGAGGAATCACTGTACATGGAATGTGCATAATTTTATTATTTCATATGCTGTCTCTATCTCATACAATTGATATTACACTGTCTCTATCTTATACAATGGATATTAAACTGTCTCTATGTCATACAAATGATATTACACTGTCTCATACAATGAATATTACATTGTCCCTATCTCAAAAAATGGATATTACACTGTTTCATATAAAGATATTACATTGTCTAAATCTCACACAAAGGATATTACACTCTCTCATACATTGGATATTACACTGTCTCTATCATATAGATATTACACCATCTCATACAAAGGATATTACAGTCTCTATCTCATACAATGGATATTGCAATGTCTCAGTCTCATACAATGGATAGTAATCTGTCTCTGTATCTCATACAATGGAAATTGCACTGTCTCTATCTCATACAAATGATATTACATGGTCTCTTTCTCATATAATGGATATTACACTGTCTCTGTCTCATAAAATACAAGCAGGGGAGACAAAAACTATGCAAGAATAATGTGCATGTACAAAAGAGATGGTTGCAAAAAGAATTGTATATGATGCCTTAACTTTGGGAAACATTGTTTAGAATCATTTTTCTATAATTAGTATCCATGGCCAAATTTTAGATTTCATTACCAAAGATAGAACTGTTTTATAATATTCCTCTTGTCAAAAGAAAAATGCAAATGTTTCAGATTCTAACAATTACTGGCCCATTTTGTTTGAATTAGAGACATTGTTCTGAATGAAGAAAATTTTGTTATAGGATCTGTACTTATAGATTTCAGGAAAGCATGAGAGAACACAGCATGTTTATTTAAATGATGTTCTGTCTGAACTTTGAACTTATTTATGGAGTCCCACAAGACCCAACTCTACATCCATTACTGTTACTGTTATTCATTAATGACCTACTCCTTTATTGCTGGACTCAGTTTTGTCTATGGATCTCTATGCAAGTGACACAACATTATCAGACATCCAAAACACAAAGAATGAATTGGACATTTCCTTACAGACTGCCCTAAACAAACTGGACAACTGATGCAACAGCAATGGTATGGTAGTTAATACAGGTAAAACTAAAATATTACTCAACACAGAAATAATGGATAAATCTTGATAATGATCATAGTAAAAGTCATACAGTTCATGTAGGCATTCACCATCAAATATTTTAGTAATGGGCATTGTTTTGTTTTTTTAAATTTTTATTCTACATGCCTTTTATTCACTTTATTTGGATCCTCATACATCCATATTCCTTGAGAGGTCATTATTTACATTCCCTTAGAAGCACATATGGTAAAATTGGTGTTAAACTAAATGGATATTTTTGGACAAGGTCAACCTAAAGGTGTGATCCAGTACAATCCAGATTGAATGTGATGTCACAATGAAAGCTAGGCATGTTACCCTATACTGTGACAATTAGACTCCACGTGCTCTTTTCCTGTCTCAGTTTTAGTACCTGGCCACCATTGTAAAGGTCAATAGCAATCAATAATTTTCATCTAGAAGTTTCTTGGTGAAATAATCAGGATTGAATAGACTTTGGTTAAACAAAATTAGTGTTAAATTTTAAAACAACAATTTATATTTAATTTAGGATGAGTAAATCCTCATACATGACCTGTATGACTTTTACTATGTCTAATATTGAATGGTATGTTATAATAAAATACATGGTGTTTTTGTACATAATAATCTATGATGGACTGAACATAGTAAATATATGAGTAAAAAAGCTAATTCAGATTTATGGCTTCTAAGTAGGATAATCCATTTTCTCCAAGAAAGGAACAGGAAACTATCAAATAATAGTTACATACAACCCTATTTAGACTGCTGTATTGCAGCATGAAGTATCCAATAACAGTGACCCTGTCTATTTATAATCACTATTCCAGTATAGGCAGCCTGGTAACACTCCTGATCTGAGACCCATGTCTACCAAACAGCATAAAATTCACAAACCAAATAAGAAATTATTCAAAAACAAAGGTTCTAATACTCTGGAACTTTGCTCTTGAAGAGTGTTCCTGGACCAATAGAGATTGGAAATACCCACTCTACATTCCATTTATTTCATCTCAGATCATTATATCCAGTGTCTTCAGATATGTAGATAAATAAAGAAAAGTATATATATATATATATATATATATATATATATATATATATATATATATATATATATATATATATATTAGATTAGAGTGATAATTAAAACTATTTGCATTGCATATATGTATATACTGTACTATGTGAAAGAAAGTGAATATATTGTTGCAAATGCATACTGCTATGTATATGAATGCATAATGTATATGTATATATATGTGTGTGTGTGTGCATATGTGTGTGTGTGTGTTCCTTTGTATGAAGGCCTCAAAGTAGACTAGTTTTTCAACTGATTGTGACACCCTCTTTGAATAAAGTCATCATCATCATCATCATCATCATTATTATTATTATTATTATTATTATTATTATTAAAACAAATGATAGCTATTGGTTATACTAATGCAGTTGCTGCATAAAATTACAGTAATTGTAGATAAGTAAAAAATAGTTCACCCCACATTATGAGTTTGAAAGAAACTCAAAGGGTACAAAATGTCTGGATGGTGAAATTTTGAAGTTTGGGGTACTGTCTGTACTCACTTATAAGTCAATGCCAACTACAAACTGCACAGGCCCAGAAATGCCAGTGCACTATATGATGGCGGATCTAGGTTTCTGTACTTTGTTAAGATTAATTAGTAGAACAAACAACACAGACCCTGGTCTGCCAGTACATTGTGCAGTGCCAGATCAGGGTCTATATTGTTTGAAGTTGGATATGACTTAAAAGTGGGTATAGATGGTACTGAATCTGCCTAAAATATGTAGTGACAAAAATCTGGTTACAAAATGAAAATAATTAATTGACATCCACCATTAAAACATTTATCAAGGCTTGGATATTTTCATTAATTTTAATTATATGATATTATAGTGTGTCATATAAATAATACAACTATACATTTAAGTTTTATTATTAGTATATAATACAAGTCTGAAGTCAAAGGCATGATGTTTATACAAAGTATATTTAATGCATTTATCTTGACATTTTAAGTGTTGGACTGATTGAATATCTGGACTTTGTTAAAAAATAATTTTGTTTCTCGACTCGTTGTATAAATCTGACATTTTTATGCAGGGCAATAAGAACTGAGAGTTTTCATAGGCTTTTTGTTTTTTGGGGCATTTTTTTTTTTGGTTTTTTGGTGGGTTTTTTGTGTGTAGATAATGAAATACCATATGAAATACCATATATACTCACTTACAAGTCAATTATCAATCAACAGTACTGTATATACTTGCTTATAAGACAAGTCCAACCACAGACATCATAGACTCTGATCTGCCATCACATGATGTTGTTTGTCACACTGATTACTTGTAACAAACTGCATAGACCCAGAGGTCTGCTGATGCATTATGTGATGGTAGATTTGCATCTGTGCAGTTTGCAGTTGGACTGAACTTAGAAGCAAGTACAACTTGGTAATTCATCTTCCATTCTTATCCAGACATAATGAAAGATGGACCCCAAAAAAAACAAATATAAATTTTGGAAGTTATCCATTTATGAGGAAAATTTTACATAACTGGCATTCTGAATGTGAAAATTTTACAACATATACTGGCTTGATATCAATGATACAGCTGTAAATCAATTTCAGATTGTATAATGAGTGTTTTCACAAAAACAAACCTCTTATCCTTACTTATGTAAACCAGATAAAGCATTTGAAATAGTACACATCAGCATGAGAGAAAAACGTGATAAAGAATTTGAAACAGTACACCAGACAGGATGAGAGAAAAACATGATAAAGCATTTTAAACAGTACAGCAGACAGGATGAGAGAAAAACTTGATAAAGCATTTGAAATAGCACACTAGACAGGATGAGAGAAAAACTTGATAAAGCATTTGAAACAGCGCACCAGACAGGATGAGAGGAAACCTGACAAAGCATTTCAAACAGCACACCAGACAGGATGAGAGGAAACCTGTCAAATCATTTTTAATAGCACACTAGACAGGATGAGAGAAGAACTTGATAAAGCATTTGAAATAGCACACTTGACAGGATAAGAGAAAAACATGATAAAGAACTTGAAAGTGCACACCAGACAGGATGAGAGGAAAACCTGATAAAGCATATGAAATAGTGTACCAGGCAGGATGAGAGAAAACCTGTCAAAGCATTTGAAATAGCACACTAGAAAGGATGAGAGAACAACCTTACAAAGCATTTGAAATAGTACACTAGACAAAATAAGAGAAAATCATGGAAAACTGACATTTTAAGAACAAACACTTTATAGTATTTACTGGTAATATCAATAAATATATAAACAATGTTAAAAATAGTGTTTCTCACTTTGGTAAAATAAATAAAATAAAAGCAGGTTAGACAAATATTGTTGTACTTAACATTTTCATACCATACACTGTATAACTAGTAACTCCTTGAATTATTTTATTATTAATCGTGACTGATCCAGTGGCCTCAGTGGTTAGAGCATTCACCTTGGATGCAGGAGGCTGTGGGTTCAAACCCTGGCAGAGTTGTACCAAAGACTTATAAATATTGTACTAACAGCTGCCTCACTAGGCACTCAGCATTAAGAGGTTAGTGTTAGGACTGGTCAGCCTGGTGTCAGGATAATGTGACTGGGTGGGCCATGGTGCTCCATGTCTGTGGCATAATGCCCCAGTGCTAGACATCACAATAAACTGCTCCCCTGCAGACATCACAGCAACATGACTGAAAATTTTTCAAAGCTGTGTTAAAATTCCAAATCACCACAATTATTAATGTAGGTTAGACAATGTTTGCTTGATTGGAAAAGTTTCTGAAAGCACATTATGGATAGTTTCCAAAGTTAATTCAAGTTTTAATTCCAAGACCTTAATTTAAGATGCATGTTAAACATTTGAAATAAGATCTCTGTAAGCCCTTCTAACTTAAATTTTACAAAAATTTATTTATTTTATTGCCACTGTCAGGTTTGAATAAGAAAGTCTATATTACTGTTTTCAAATGCAACTTTGGTTCTCTTTTGGGAGATTTTTGTTATATTTGATAGAGACAGTGTCTCTCACATGATAAGTCCAGGAAGCCCCAACTTGTAAATGAGATGAAAAGTGGACAGTGGTATAATAGTTGACAAGGGTTTCTTTGTATAAATTTGCATAAATTCTATTAAGAGTTTAAATGGGTTTATCATCAGAGCAAATAATAAGAATGTTCTGACCCTGTCTTGTTGCTGTAATTTCATGACCAAATTCATTGTTATCATTACAGAAGTATGTCCTGTTTAGTCTACTTTTCATCAGTCAATGTTCCCTTCTCAAAGACCAAATAGTTGGTAGCACAGAGAGAAAGCCTGTATATTCAGAATATACCAATACATTTCAAAGATAATCTAGTATACAAGATCAAAATATGTTAATCAATATAAAACACAAATATTAGTATGTTCTGATCCAGTCCTGTGGCTGAAATTTCTCTGGACCAAATTAATGATTATCATTCAGTATTATTATATTTCAGCAGAACACATACCAGCAGTTGGTGACTGATTTTCAGTATCAAATATAAAATGCAAGATACTTGACAATAGACAAAATTTATAATTAAGTACAAACTAGCACTATTAATGATGGGTACACTGCAAAAAAGGCCCACTCACTATCATTTGTTCCATAAGTCCTTAAAAGTACTTATGTTGAGAAAGCAGAGACAGGTGATGATCTGCATTCAGGGGACATGACTCCTGCAAATGATGATGTGGAATGCTAAATATCCAACTCATTCAAGCAACATTCCATATAAAGATATTTAGCTGATCAACAAGGGCCATAACTCTGTCCAAAATGGAGTAGATGATATATAAATGTATATAAAACAATGTTCACACCTAATTGCATCAGAATATGTTGACTGGCTCTTGAGCTATGCTGACTACAAGCGACATTCCATGAATGGATATGAAGTTGACTGACAAGGGTTAAAAATTTTCCAAAATGGTGCAGATGAGACAAAATCCATAAAATGTACATCAAAGTGTAACAGGACAATGTACTTACCTAATTCCAAGAGAATATGTTGAAAACAATGTTCAAAGTGAGGACTAAGTATGCTTGACAAGGGGCATAACTCTGTCCAAAAGGGAGCAGACAGCATCAGACAAAATTCATATCAAATTTCATCAGAATGTGTTGAATGGTTCTTGAGCTATGCTGTAATAAGGAATTATCCAATATTAAGATATAGACTTAATTTTGTCAAGGCCATAACTCTATCCAAAGGCGTGTAAGACAATGTTCATACCAAATTTTATCAGAACATGTTGACTGGTTCTTGAGCTCTGCTAGTTACAAGCAACATCCCATGTCATAATATTAAGTTAATTGTCAAGGGCCATAACTCCATTAAAAAAATGGAGATGAGGACACATAATCCATAACGGTACACATAAATCTATGAGGCAAGGTTCATACCAAATTGCATCCAAATATGTTGAATGGTTTATGACCTATAGGTTTATGACCCATGCTGAATACAATGATCCGATGTGGGGAGATTTAAGTTGATAGGTCAAAGGCAATAACTCCATTCAAATTAAACCTGAAAAGATGAATTTTTAAAAGGCACATGTAAATGTCAGTGGCAATTCACCCACCAAATATCATCCATTAAGTGTAATCACTGCAATAAATATGAATGCATGAATAGATGTAAATGTGATTACTGGATAGCTCAATCATCTTAATGTGGGGCCATAACAACCTAGCTACATCATCTTGATATGGGACTCTATTTATTACCAGCCTAGCTACAGCATTTTGATATGGGACCC
>JAECUM010073691.1:0-11413 GCA_016617855.1 Megalonaias nervosa | reverse complement strand
ACGTAGCCCTTTATTTAGATGCACTACCAATGATTGATAATGTAAGTAAAATATTATACTTTCTGCACATGAAACTGAATAATTGTTGGAGATGGTAAATATTGTATAGCAAATGTTTTCAGCATTTTTTTTATGTTTGTTGAGCACTTGTGGTGTTATTGTGGTATGATGTAATTATTTAAAATATTTTGATTTTTGGGAGATTTTTGGAAAGAAGAAACTGAATAATAGTATTGACTCTATTATGTACAGTTACAAATGTCAAACACTAAAAGTGAAAAAAGAGTTTTAATATAAGTTTAAAATATAAATAAAGAACTGTTTAACTTGCAACTTCTGTTTTCTGTTCGACAGCTTAAATAATCAAATAATGTCTACCGACTTATATGATGAATTCCATTTTTCACACAAATATGGATGTTGCAGTAAACCAGTAATATGTTGATACTTTATGACTATTATTTTACAAAGAATAAATATTTCTGTTTATTTTTGTTAATTATTCCTTTTTATAATTTTAGTATTACTAATTTAAGATGCAGTAAATACATCTGATGTGTGTTATCTTTGACAGTAAAGAATACACTAACCTCGTAAAACCATTTGGCGATGAGTGAAATTTGTATGCTGATGTATTTGAAAAAGACATGTACTTTATTATGACACAGAGTTAATATTTGTACTTCATTATATGTCCGCTATATCTGCCACCATCATATATCCAGATATGCTATACTATGATGTACTTTAATATGGGTCCACGCTTTTTTTCTGTTGTTCTTTCCTATTCTACATCATAGGCTTTGAACTGTTGGTGCCTGGTGCATGGACCATGAAATGATATGATGCTTGTAGTTTGGGACGGAATTTTAAGCGAATATATATCGTATTTGGTTGCATGATTATGATGATGCTTGGCACGTTTATAAATAATTGTTCTTCATTTTTCATTTCTTTCTATCCGTATAATAGAATAGCTTCCAATTTAAGCATGAATGAGATCGACTGTCTTTTTTATAACGTTGCAAACAGCATAAAATTCGGATTGTTCTCGGGTACTATTGTGCACCACACGTTCACATATTTTAAATATGCGCCCATGCCCTAAATTGCTGTAGCCAAAACTAATTCAAAGGACTCTCAGATGCAATTCGTGCAAGGTGTACGAGGATAATCTTAATTTGATAATGAAAATATTTGTTATTAGGTTAGGTGAATCGGTACATATTCCGATTGTGCAATACGCATAATAAGTAAAATGTAAAAATCATCTCTCTCGTACTTCAACATGCCAAGAAACATTTCCATTCTTTACATATAGTGTAAATATTCCATGAATTCAATGCTACATGGGATTGTGTTGCGGTTGTCAATGCGCTTTTAAATCCTATCATATGAAATGTACCTGCAACGTTCAATTGTATTTGTTCATGATAAAACAAAATATTGCCACACACGTGTAATTTTGACTTTAATTTTTCTCATTCTAAGTATGAATATGCAACATACGTTAGGAAGATATGTGAAAATAAGAATCAGCCAAGATTATTCAATACTGTCATGCGCTCTTGAAATAAATTATTAGATGAATTGATTGATTGATAAATGCATACAGAGACATAAAAAGTTATACTAATGGGTAAATGACCTGAATCAATTCTCCAGCCTAGATTCAATGTTTTGTATTTAATATAATTGTCTTAAAAATAAGGTCTTTTTTAAAATATTTGTAATTATGACTGAACTACATTTTGACTCTCCATTCCATTTAACTGTTTGAATGGTAAATAATTTAAGAAATAAATGGCGTATTATATAAGGGATATTCCGTTCAAACATTCTTGGTAGCCAGAGAAGCCATTTTAAACCACAAAATGTATGCAAGATTTCTCTTACTATTCAGAGTTCATACGAAAATGATGAAAACTTTTAAATGCATTTATAGGTGACTACTTCATAATGAAAGTGCCCTCCTTGGGTCCCAAGTATGTTTAACTGGAACAGCCGTAACAGGAACTTTATGTCTTATGAAATCGTTTCTGTAAAATAATGATATAAATATAGAGAGTGGGAAATTACCTGCTTCTTGCACAACTAATTTGTGTCGCCATATTGTGCTAAATAAATCTTGAATATTGCCAAGTTTGTATTCATGTTTTCCTCCAATATAAATTCTTGTATGGTTCTGTGTGCGTAATTTGATTGTTTGTGCATGGATGTGTGTCTCAATTAAATATTAAAAATGTATTTGTTTCAAGAATTAACCCAATTAGCCATCAAATATACAATTACAGAAAAAAATGATACATTTATTTAAAGTACTTCTCCTGAAGTAAATGTATAACCATTTACAGATAAAGTAAAGTTTTGGATGAAAGTGTCTTCGATTTGTCAATAATTATTATTTTCACTTTGAGTTTGAGGCGAACACTGTTACGTACACATAGGCCTCCTTTGGTAAGGACTGTCCCTCATATAACAGATTTCAAATTCATTTAAGTTCGTAGAGATTTAAAAATTAATTTTCAGCCATCTTTTACCCAGAAACTATTACCTTATTACCTCGTTTCTTCCGGTGAAGCATGAAACTGAACCACCCGAACATACTCTAGTCAACTTCACCTCACGGAATTTGTTTCCAATAAGTCTTTCAGCATGTTTGTATAACATAGTAACTCAGTAATGACTGCCAGAAAAGTACGCAATTATCAGAGAAAACTTTTGTGCGAGGTCAATAGGCAGTGTTTCTATAGCATATTCTTTAGATTGATAAGCTGAAGTAATTGATGGAGGTCTGGTACAAATAACCATAGATATATATTCTGTTGTGGGTGAAGCCAAAACCAACTTAAATGTTCTCATTCCAAGCCTCTCTGCAACTTGTAACTGTCCTTCAGTAGAAACGGTAATACACAGGGTCAAAATGTTGGTACATGGAAGTAATGCTGTTAGCTCATACAGCTTGTCGAATGTTTGTCAAAAGTCTTCAGCACAGTCCAAAAAATGCAGTGGGCTTCATCTATGTTAATGAATACTTCTCGAAGTTCCTGGTAGAATGGGGTCAGTAGTATATCTTTAACTGTCTTGTTGCTAATAATCATTTCGGGATGTGTATAAGCAAAGGAATAATCTCCAGAAACCCATTTTGTTTCCGTTCATGTCATTGCTTATCTTGTTAATAATTTAACTGCATGAGAAGGAATTCATTTCACCTATCTCTTAATATTGATTAGATTACTAAATTAGTTTTTACAGTTACTAAGTTGACAAATCATTTGCTTTTCAATATTACATGATTTCAACTTACTTCTTTTTATTACCTGCTTGCATTTATTACTATTGGAGAAGTTTATTAACTCAACGTTGCAGGTAACGTCATTCAGCACATTTAAAATTTTATGATATTCATCATGATCATCATCATCAAATTACATATCATCTGAAACTTCATTAATGAAGTTCAATAATTAAAAAAGTTTATACTTTCTAATCTTCATATTAAAATGGCTCGTAAAAATGTTTCAATTAACTTCTGACTATTCATTATTATTGCAGTTTCTGAAATTAACGCTACTGATCGTTTAAAACATGGGATATTTGTCTTGATTTGTGACTTTCATCAGACCTTTAGTGCAAACTCCATACGTTGGGGTAGGTTTTGGAAAGCTTTAAGAAGACCGGTAGGATGGGAATTATTCGCATATGACATTTCGTTTACAAAAGTTATTTTGTACGAAACTTAAAGTCATACGTCATGATCAATTTTGCTAATTTTTATGGAATACAACTTTTGTATGGGATGTCAGTTGAAAAAAATAGCGGTTTTCTCAATACACAAGTATCAAAAGCTTGAAGGTAAATTTCCTGTAATGATCGTATGCAATGTCCTAATCCGTGGCGGTTCGTGCATACTCGTTGCTGACATGTTGCTAAGGGAGTATGTGGTCTAAACACTGAAAATAAACAAAGGACATTGTTTTTTACAATAAAAGTTTTCTTTTAGTAGCGTTTTGAAACACTATGTGCAACGATAACCCATAGACGACACTAGAATGAACTAAATCGGCACATTTCTTTAGCAAACCATGCCATGTCCGCTATTTTGTTTTTTGTTTCCGCCGGATTCCGATATTCGGTAGTCCTTGCCTGGAGCTAGTGTTTTTACCGACGACCCAGGATACCAGGACGCTGGTTGACACTCAACGATTGCAATACAGAGAAAGTGAATGAAATAAAATTTCTTGCCTTGGAAAAAAAACAACACTTTATTGTTTGGTCACACACTGGCATAATTATATTGGAAAGCAATTAAACTGTCAACAAGGATCAATGTGTAGGTTCCCAGAGCAAAAAGAGGTAAGATATTTAAGATGAATTTGAACAAGTCGGATGAGCCGCATGAACAGGAGACCAATAAGATGTTCTTGTTTATGTTCAGAACATTTCACCACTACAAGCTGACCAACAAAGGAGCATCTGTTACCACAGTGTTTGATAATGGAATATTTAGGACGACTAATGTTTTGTTTATTTTTTTTTTCGCGAACGGAGGTATTGATGTCAGAATGCCGAAAGCCCCCCCCCCCCTTTCCATCTTCACACATGAAAAAGAGATATAAAGCCACAGATATCAATTAATGGTACATACTATTGAATATTATTGTTTAGGGTTAAACAATGCTGCTTTGTAATTTGTACGATACTTTTTCCATTGAACGAGTATTTGCAAATCCTAATATGAACTTTCTAAATAAAATTTAACTATCCACCCATCATATGGAAACAAAAACATAAAGGAAAGAAAATATTTTCTAAGTAAATCTTGATTGCTTGTTCACATTTTAATACGTTGACAGTAAAACATGTTAGCTAATAAAACTTTAAATTTATCTAAACAGGCATTTCGTTTGGTTTTCAATCGATTATGAGAATATGATTATTTTTTAGTATGTGTCATCACATGATGCAGAACTGGAAGCACGTAAAGAGACAGAATAGATAACATCAGAATCAGATCGCGAAAAATACCCAGGGAAAATTATTAACCTTCCAGAGAGTAATTCAGAGGCAAAAACTACTAGTTGTATTCCAAGCGAGAGTTTTCTCTTTTGGATAGTTCTGTCATGATCACTGTGGTAATGTATTGAAGCGATTTCTCAACTGTATGCAATACGGAAGTACAGTGTGAGATTGAAAAAGGCAAAAAGGAATCAGAAACTGAAACAAATGAGACTGAAAGTAATTCATGTGCATTATGGAAACACTGAGCGATGGATAAGGAAACAAGTGTTATGCTCCCTGTAGCTGTTCTTGAAGATCTTACTAATGAAGAGGTTACGTCTATACTGGACTTCCAGATAAAGCAAATATTTTCTATTTCTTGTTTGAACTGAGGCAGACTACGTAAACGTACAGAACTTGAGGAGTTTATGATGGTCCTCGTGACAGAGGTTAGGTTTGCTTAGTCATGATTTTGCACGGAGGTTTAGTATATCAGTATCCACATACAATAAAATATTTAATGAGTGGTTTGACAACAAGTGTCAACATTTAAATGTTCTTGTTGCAAGGCCAGAGCGATAGTTAAAATAATATGTCCGAGTCTTGCAAGAGGATGTATCCAAATTATTGGGTTATAACAGATTCTAGAGAGATTTTTACAGAGATACCAGTCATTAGGTAATAAGAGCAGAATGTATTCAAACTACAAGTCACATATGACATGGAAAGTGTTGATAGATTTTAGTCCAATCCAGTTGTCCGGTTACTTGTATTGATGATAATGTAATAAAACAATTTAGTGAACCTGAGCATACATGTAAAGGGGTGGTGCCGCTCTTGGCATAGACTGGTTGTTAATTGATTTGGAGATCGTTATCTAGAGGATGACCTCCCTAGATTTTATTGTCCAGTGTGAGTGGATAGATAGAACATTAACAGAGAGAGAGAGAGAGAGAGAGAGAGAGAGAGAGAGAGAGAGAGAGAGAGAGAGAGAGAGAGAGAGAGAGAGAGAGAGAGAGAGAGAGAGAGAGAGAGAGAGAAAGAGAGCTGTTCCCTTAAATGACAAAATTACTATTAGATCTCTATATGTATCACCACCTATCCGTATATAAAATTCTCTCACTTTTGTTGCTCAGAAGCGTAAATCGCTATCCACACTGCATACATTCTGGCATAAGGTGACCTTAACTATTAACGGTCCTTACAAAGGTAGACTGTATTCTGAGTAAGGTACAATCGTTATCTCTAGCTACAAATGACCATTGTAATATACGCCAAAGTCTTGCCCTAATTCGATAGATCCTCGCGCCCGCTTCACAGCAGCAATTGACCATAAATTAAAACGTACGGTGTATACAAACAATATTGCCCTATATATCTGCATACGCTACTATACGACTCCTTTGACATCTAACTAGTCAGTTCCACTAAATAAGATACATGCTCGATTACTTTTGCATAAGATTGTTCGATTACTATTGCATAAGACTCACTAAATTCTAGTGTACAGCAATCCCTACCTACAAGATCATTTAAGCATTACAAAATCATATATAAATATGCAATTATAATTAACTCACAATAAACAGTATCATCCTAGCAGACAAAGGAAATTAATTCATATAACCCTATGAAATACTACACATCTGAATATTTGGATTAATTCATATAACCCTACGAGATCCTACACATCTGAAAATTTGGATTAATTCATATAATCCTATGAAATCCTGCACATTTGAAAATTTGGATTACATGCAATCCGTCAATTCGATCAATGAGCTAATAACTGTAAAAAAAGAAATAAATTGCCTACCAACTCTAGCATATAAAGATTTCTAGAAAATTGAATAAACGATGCATAGTATGGATCATAGTCATATCAAACACTTTTGCATAAAACAAACAAATAAAATAGAAAATTACATGGAAATTAAAATTGCGTACCTTAATGCTGTTTTCTTTTCTCAAAAATCGTGCGCCCTAGCGCTATAGCCTGTCTTTCCTTTCAAGACAGCTATTTGGCCCCTTTACTTGTTAACGAGGGAAACACTATCCTTTAGGTTTCCCACGGAGTCGAGCTTTTGTGTTCTCTCAAGAAACATGTCTAACTAAAGAATACTGAGCAAGGTCGGTACCGTTAAATTCTTATTACTTCCAAAGTGTACGCCTTAATTTAATTGACTAATCGTAAGCAACTGATCCTAAATTTTCCCCAAGATAATCATGTCTTTCATCAGATTTTGACAGCCTAGAATCTGAGAAATACGATGCAATCAACTTCCCTTTGAAGATCAGTTATTTTACATGAGGTTCCTTTCAAGCGGTTATGGCCGATAGCTCTAATGTACTCTTCCAAGATACCGTTACAACGTCTGGGTCGATTCTCACTGAATCTTAAATGTGGGCTCTTTATTTTACCGGGGAGATAGAGGAAAATGTCAAAGTAATCTTTCTCAAAGACTTCTCTGGCTTGACTACGATGAAATGTAATGCACAATTTATTCAACTTTAAGTTTCAATACTTCTTCAAAATTAGACACATTACAATACAATTATGGGAGACAAAATCTTTGACATTTCTGATTTGGTTACTCCTAGAGTAATTTGTCTTATCGTTTTCCCAACAAAGAGAAGAGGAAAGGTGAGTTAAGAGACAAGTGGAAACAACAAAGCAAATGAGCGAATAAAACATTGCAGGATTATTCAAGGTGTGGTGCCTATATCATAGCATGAACATGTGTCAGAAATAGTGTTTGTTATGTTTCCATTATGCAATTGATTCAGAGCTAAATGATTAAAATCAAACAAGATTTACATATATCCGATTATTATGCCCATGTATATAAACTGTAAATTCGTATACCGGCGGAATGAATGTAAATAGTTCTGATTTGTAAAAAATAATATTTTTTACTTGGAATTTTGTTTCCTGTGGTTGCTTTGCTACGAAACAATAATTCTTCACTCTGAAAGGCCATTCTATGAAGTGCAAGAGTCCAAGGTTCACATGTGTCACATTTTCTTTTCTTTTTAATATAGGCACTGGTATATATTTCCCCCACTGCAATCCTCCAGCAATTTACATACTTCTAATTTTCTATTTTAAAATGGAGAGAGAGAGAGAGAGAGAGAGAGAGAGAGAGAGAGAGAGAGAGAGAGAGCTAGTAAGAAATTATGAGAACTTCATATAAAATCACAATATTTTTATTGGGTGTCATATTAACTACATATATATGAATTGTCTTCCCCAAATTAAGATGTTTAAATATTTTCCTCTTATACTCAACAATTAGCGGATTTTCACAAAATATTCAACCATCAGCAAGGCTCTAAACATTCAAAATATCTTTAAATCTTCTGACAAGTCCTAGTTTGATTGCTGGCTACAGAATATTACCTAAAATCTTGGGAATTCAAGTCAATTTCCAATGATACTATGAGTTGATGATGCACAACTGAAATTCTACATAGTTACTCACGTGCTTGATATTATCTTTACAGCTAACAAATTCTTGTGATCGCCAGAATTTAACTAAGAGCATGATAATATCAAGTCTCAATTTGAAGAACAATTTTTAAACGCTTTGTAAATCTGAAGCCTGGTAGAAGTTATCAAAACTACAAGGCTAGTATACACGTAAAGTCATATCAAGGGCATTTTATTGAATTAAAATAGAAAGAGAAGAAAAATAAATTGTGAAATGTTCAGATGAAATTCCTGTCTTATGCAAATGACTCAATTTTGAGTTGAACGACTATCCATATCGACACTCTCTCGGTTTACTTCATGGTATTCTTCATCACGCAACATACAACATTATTCCTCTTTTTACCTTGTTAAAATAGTTCTATTAGTGCAACACTGTAGCAAAAAGTATTTAGCTAGGGTAATATAATTCTAATCCATAGATTCTTTATTTGTTCCGCTTCAAATGGATGAATGTCCCGAAAACGATAGGGACATTCAACGTCAAGCACACCATGCTGTGGATTGCAGAGTGAACAGTATACAGCACCGTCAGGATTTGCTCCTACATGTGGGTATTGTTGATTCACTGGATGTCTATTCGCATTAACGGTGAGAGGGGAAGGATTTCCCTGGCCTTCACCATATAACTGTCGACGGAAACCTTTACGTTCTTAACCCAAGATACAATGTTTTCACTACAAAGCATTTTGCAGCCAATGTTGTAGTCAAGACAATATTTCAGAATGTTTTCAGGTTGTGTACATAGCTTCTTAGAAACAATATTTACAAAAATGAAAGCTGTCAAGAGTCCGACACGGGTTGAAGTCCATAACAAATTGTCACTTTGCCCTTCTGTGAGCTCAGTAATTATATCAATATTTAAAGTGCATTGATCATTTGTTATTGTTATGTTCAAGGAATCAGACTATGATGATATACACTCTACACTACAAAGGTCAATTGTGTTAATGTAGCAGTAATTAATTCTGTGTAGCTCTGGCAAACCAACACTATATTCCAACAGTTGAGTATTGCCTGAAAACTTATTTAACCAAGCCGCATTGGGATTAATGTTTTGGAGTCTTTGCCGAAAACGCACCACTGTCGAATTAATAGGGTCTACAGTTCTTGTAGCAGCAACATCGCAAACTGTTACTTTAATGGACGAGGGTTTAAAGTTTACATGAATACCATGTCCAGTTACTTTCTAGGTAACATAATCCTACATGGGGATTTGATCCATTCAAATGCTTTTGAAGTGGTGGAATCTTCCCATTGGCTATCTGACTTGTGATGTCTGCGAGAGCATACAATAAGGCAGCAAGATGGATACAGGATTCACCAGCCCTGAAACAAATTGAATATCAATTAGGGATTTCATTTGCTTCTATCATAAAGAAGCATTTCTGTCTCAAATTATAATAGTCACACAACAGTTCATTTGCACTGAATATTTTAAAAATAAATGTTAACATTATTGCTCATTCATTGGTACTGAAAGGCACTAAAGTTCAGGATTAATGCATCATATAATAATAATAATAATAATAATAATAATAATAATAATAATAATAATGCGGATTTTATCTATTAAGTCTGGAAAGATGCTGAAATATACCCAAATAATATTCATCATGATCAGCATCATCATCATTATTATCACCATCACAGGGCGATACAGACAGTAACGTAAATTATGGTTGATTAAACATACTGAATGAAATATTAACTCTACTTTGAAAATAAATATTAAGCAATGAGTGAATTGCATTATAAAATCAGTATTTACATGGACATTATTTGGGTATGTCAGGCTACTGTTGGATAAGTTATCATGCTGATAGGATACATACACATGCCCTACCACACAGCTGCGTTCCCTTGTATGAACTCGGCCAGTAAATTGCGACAAGAAAAGCCTAGTGTCAAATGCAGGATTTTACATGATACCCCTCGTTAGAATTAATGGAAGAGAAACACTATCATTTTACAAAACAATGTGCGCACTTCTCTCGTATTTGATGTTACATAATTATCTGGTGATGCTCGTCTTGGTAGAACATCTTTTTGTCAATTTGCTTCATCAAATGTCGTATGTTTATTTAATACAAAACTATTGTAGAGGTCCTTACCGGTGAATTCTGGAAAGGGGATACAGTTTGATAAACATCCTGCCCTTAATTCCGATGGTGGGGGCAGATTTATATAAGTATTGACAAGATTGTATTTTTCAAAATGGGCTTGCTCTTAGATTCATCAATTTTATGTAATCCAAGGAATTTCTCTTCACGAGATATCTACAATAATTCGGGTTTATTGCAGAATGTTGGCTGTCCACATTGTATCAAAAGGTTCTGCAGTTATTTCTTTTTCATGTAATGCTGCTGGTCTTTTAATCCTCAGGTAATGAAAAAATATCATGTATAATACATGTACACTCTGCACCGATCACGTTACACAACTACAACTAGACCGTTTATCAAAGTTCTTTTTCAAACGGTGTACTGAATACTATGAAATGGTTTGGAAATTACTTAGCACTGCAATATGGGTAACACAAATACAAAATACTTGGAAAGCAAGAATTCTAGAAATATAATGCTACCTATTGCGCTAGTCCAGGTGGGTAGAACTTAAGATGTAGGACACATTGTATTTAGAAATAAACAAAATTAGCCGTGATTGGTGCATTATGCAAGAGTAGTAGTTTCTGTTAGGAGACTCTTGGTAGCATGTCAAATTATATTAATTCATATATAGATCATATTTTGGATTTTTTAAATGACTTTTACCAACAAAACAAAATGTGATGGACATCATTGAAATTGCAACTGTTGTAACAGGACAACTCTTACCCCTCTTTAGTTCCAGCAGAGTTATCTCTCTTAAATGCGGTGGAGTACTTGGTTTTGTCCTTGTCAAATTGACAATCTAGCATTG
>JAECUM010073685.1:0-22431 GCA_016617855.1 Megalonaias nervosa | reverse complement strand
TATGTAAGTTTTTCTGAGCAACAACACAACTATTGATTTCGTTCGTTAACGAGAACTTGTCTCTGATGATAATAACTTTATTTGTATAGAAACGAAAACAACTGCAGTGGTATTTAGTCACAATATGATTATCTGTGACTAAAACTATAATCAAATAGTAGACATGTACATACAGCAAGTATATATAACATACAACACAACTACATCAGCGATGTTACATCCACTCGTACCATACTAAACATTAGTTGATCGCGAAAGGTAACTCATTCATTAACTCACTCAGCCCAGGAGAGTTGTGTCATTTTCGCCAGAAATCGAGATGGAAAAGGCAGCTTTGAGGGTAATTCTCCATACATCCAAAAATAGCTACTTCCAAGAGATTTGCTTTTATAACGGATGCTTAGCTGTGTTTGAAACGTCGTTTTCATTATAGGAATTCTGGCCGGGATATAGATACTTAAGAAAATAAATACATCCAACATTTTGTTGTGTGATTATATCAATCAATATCTAATGAAATTTTGGGGGGTATCTCAAGCACAATTTGATGGACTGTAATTAAACAATATCAGGATGGAAATATGTGATCGTAATGTTATTCTCTAAGATGTATAAAATAAAGATATTACGAAACGTTGCATGGACCTCGTAGAGTCTGGATGGTTTAGGTTGCTTGCAATTTAAACGTGTTCCAAACATATCGACATAGAAGAACATATTTCGTAACAATAGGAAAGGTCTCGAAAATGTAGAAATTTGTAACTGGCCACAAATGTACATCTTCGTAATTACCGATGTTCCTTTGTTTTGTTTTGGGTTTGTTTTTCAGTTTTGAATGGACGTAAAGGAGTTTCCCTCTAATTCATTGCATATTCATTGAGGATCTTAAACAGGTGAGACATTAAAGACCAGAACTGTATTATTCATGTGTTCTATTCTTCTAATTAGCCTTGCTAATGACTTCAATTAGGACATTTACAGTGGAATTAGTTTCTCGGGTTGAATTGTAAGAAAAGATGGATACCATAACCAATTCTGACATGACATTATACTAAATACAATTACATCGGCATCATATTTCAGCCGGAGATAATGTCATGTACACAATCCTTTATTGTCAGTCCAATTCTAGATATTAAATTTCCAGTTATATCCTAATTTTGAAGTTTAAAGGTGTAGTATATTTTGTTCATCCATACACTGTAGTAAGTTATATTAAACGTTAGCTATTTGCTATATTCAACTCGATTGGGTATCTATTATCTGAAAGAATTAAATGTGCCTCTGACAAATAAACCACAGTTTTTCAGTGCACCCAATGTTCGCAATTTTTCCGTAATCAGTGTACAGACAGGATTCACCTCCAACATATGCTGGATACCCATAATGCCAAGATATATATGATGCCACCTCACCATTCCACTCTTTATAAACTGTATTTGCGTCAGTGCCTCGAAGTCCAATCCAGAAGGCATTTTCCCCTGTAAGTATATATATATATATATATATATATATATATATATATATATATATATATATATATATATATATATATATATATATATATATATATATATATATATATATACTTTGTCAGGAGTGGAAAGAAAAAACAATTACACAAGCACTAAACACAAAACCAACAGTAATTCTTAACGTCTACGTGTTTGAATGACAGAGGAAAACGTACACACAAGAGAAGAAATAATGCAGAAGAAGGGAAGAAAACAAAACATCGAGAAACTGTCTTAAAACGAAAACAAAGTTCTATATTATGGCTGCCGTGAGCCCAACAAAGTTGCATAAGAATACACAAAGAAGTGTTTATTCATGTCTATCTCAAACAAACCCAGATGCCTTAGTTTGATTACAAGCTGGCGACATCCCCATATATATGTATGTTTCTATTGAGGTGTAGAAACAATAAGATTTTTATGATGGCTACCATGGACTGCGATACTTTATATCAGATCGGCGCCATTTTAATATAGTACCAACTGCATAGCATAGGAAGTCTTTCGGTCAAACCTCAATATTTGATATGAATTTCCATCTAGATAAGACTTTAATAATGGCTGACGTGCCGCCATATTGTGGATCAGCTTGACAGGAAAGATCAACTATACACCATAAGAAGTCTTTCGATGAAAACCCTATACTCATGTGAAGTTTCGTTTTGTAGGGGTAGTGATAAGAAGACTTTCAAGATGTTCACTGTGGCGGCCAGGTTCAATGTCTAAGCGGAATTATTACATTTAGAAAGCAACTTGATTTCATGAAATGAAAATCACACGTCGGTATGCCTTTTTCTTCAGGAGATGCTGCATTAACATCGTTTTCCAGACTTCTAGACATCATACAAAAATCGTTTGGTGAAATCCCAAAGTTGATGTGGTCATTCATTTGGCAGGAGCAGCAAAAATACAAGATTTGCAAAATGACCTGCCTGGCGGCCATATTGGATATCGATGAAACTATTTCATTTGGGAAAGCTAAATATCATAAGAAGTTTTCAGATGGAAACTTCATTTCGATGTTACTTTTTGTTCAAGACAAGAACTGATAATATTTTCGAGACGGCTGCTGTGGAGGCCATATTGGATGGATGAGGTACACCAATTTGATTTCAGACCAACTAAACATTGAAATAAATATACTTGTGAATAGTTTCATGGTTATCCTCCGAGTTGTTTAGTTAGAGTACCAATAACAAACTTGTGCTAACCGACAGATGCATGTCTGTCGTCGGAGAACAAATAACAAACCATCCCATAAGCTCTTCTGGTTATTGACAGATCTCTGTTTTTGTATCTATTATATTTTAATATAGACATATGATATATACCATAGATAGAGAATGTTATGGGCACATATGGATGGACAAAGGTGAAAACAATATTTTCGCAAACTTTGTAATGTGTATGGATAAATAAAAATGAACAGGAACACACAATAACGTACAATAAATAAATTGAATATCACAAGGACTTAACTATTTCTAAATTTGCAACAGTCACAAAATTCGAGATATCTCTTCTCCTTTATGTTCTTAGAATACAGTGTATGTTCAACACCGGTCTGTACTGCAATACATAAATAAATAAATAAATAAATAAATAAATATATATATATATATATATATATATATATATATATATATATATATATATATATATATATATATATATATATATATATATATATATATATATATATACATACCTACTCTATATATATATATATATATATATATGCAATGTAGTTTATTAGAGAAAGTAACAATTTTGAGGAATATATACACATATTAAGGTTTATTCTTCAACGTATTAAAAACACATTAATCAAGATTAGAAGAGACTCATAATACACGGAATACTCGCCATGCCCTACACCAGGAGTAATTATCATACATATTTAATATACACATGTAACGGGACAATTTAGTTGTCAAGGACAATATCGATGATTATCTGAGGCCAGATCCAAACATAAACATGCTAGCAAAGGACCTGGTGTGCTAATATTTATTCGCAGTAGTAGTAGCCTTCCGATTCTATTCTGTGCTGATGTATTTACGAAATACATATACGATAATAGTATAATTATTAACTGATGCAATTGCAAGGACAAATATGACACTATTAGCATCATGTGTTGATATAATTACAAAGATAAGTTAAAGAAGATTATCTTTCTCTGTTCAAGTAACAGCCAATAAAATATACGGTAGCAATAACTTCCTTTGTTGGTGTAACTACAGCGAAAACAGATGGTGGTAGTATCAGTCTGTGTTGTTACAATTGCATAGAAACGATATGATAATAGTATCATTTTGTGTTAATGTAATACAGAGAAAGATATCTGATAGTACTAGCATTGTACTGATGTAATTACTTTTGTTTTGATATAATTACTAATACAGGCTATCAAAGTATTATAATTTTTGTGCCTTTAATTACAAGGAAAACATGCAATAGTAATATAACTCTGTAAATAGTGTAATAAGGAATAAGTCATACCAAAGTCGTAGCATTCTCTGTTGACGTAATTACAAAGAAAACATATGATAACGATATCATTTTTTGCTGATGTAATTATATCCTAGAGCTATAATAGGAATATTGAATGTTCATGAGTTCATAATAGGAGACTGCGGAGAAGACTGATTAATAAACTTGGACTAATAACGTAGTATATTCAGAAAACAGTACACTTGTTCATCAAGCAGCTTCGTCATGTAAGTAATGGGACTAATAGCATAGTATTATCTGTAAATACTAACCTTCTTCATCACCCTTCAGTATGATCCATTAAGTAATGAGACGATATTATCATAACATATTAGGAAAATGATACCTTTTCCATCACGCTGCAGACTGCAATGTGGTCAGAGAAGTACTGGGACTATAATATACGCTGTAAATTGCCAGTGCTTTGTTAGAACACAACCGTTCTACGTTATTTTCATATATATATATATATATATATATATATATATATATATATATATATATATATATATATATATATATATATATATATATATATATATATATATATATATATATATATAATATTGTATTTGTTGCCCAGAGAGAATAAGTAAACTTAAAATGATTCAATAATATCCAAAGAGTGCCCAATGCAAATGACACTTTAGGAGCGTTATCAAGTTTATTGTCTTATATTTAGATCTGGTATATTGATACAGAATGAAGGCTGTTCTGCAGCATCAGCTTTAAAATATTCGACACCATAGTTGTCCTTAATTTCCAATAAATTGATTTAGTTGACAATGAGTTTAAAGTACACGTACGTAGATTACTGGGAATGATAATAGAACAGTTTATTAATTGCATATTCCAAGAAGGTAAACGTGCTGTAACTGACTTTTTACTAATTTGTTTGAAACAATAATCGAACATATGCAGCAGAATTGCTCAGTTGTCAAACTAATGCAAGAAACAAATTTAAAGTTTAAGTGTTATTTTACTCCACGGATTATAGAACAGATTATACTTTATGACTTGTACGTTGTTTATTGATTTGACCACAAAATGCGGAAAGAATACTGCATTTTTTTATCACGACCACTTTTAAAATTGCCGACTCCTTACTAAACGTTAATAATGACTTTGTTTTAAAAAATACAAACAATCTTAATATTTATAAGCAGTAGACAATAATGGAGAAGCTATTTTGTACACACAAATGATGTTACAGGCAGGCATATTCTGTATGGAAACATTATTATGTTCATGCTGCGTCGACTTATGAAGCTGTAACTTGGAAACGTTATTTAAGATAATGTGTACTGCATATAAAAATTCAAATGAATTACATGACAGTTTTTAACAGGTCTATCACTTCAAATACAAACGCAAAAGTAGATTGATACCTGTGTCCAGCCTTCCGAAGTAATTTGGTTCAGTGTTATTCCTTAAGCTAAGGAGTTTGGCTCCCTCTGTTTCACATAAAGCCATTGCATCAGTATAGTTCTTTAGTATGAAGTGAATCTTATAGCACAGTCCAACAGTCTGGTTGTATATATAGTCTCCATCGCAATGCTGTGGCTCTGCACGCCAGAGAGAAATCAAAGTAAATACAGTTCACGTTTTATATGAGGGCTTACTACATTTGATTGAATTAAATGAATTGCATAATTCATGTCTGTGAATTGCACCTGACAGACCATGCATGGCATTGAATCAGACTCTCTTAAATGTCCCTAACTGCATGCACATCTATGAGAGTTATATCGCTGGATAAAAAACGTACAATTACGTGCAACAAAACAACAGAGTAAGTTTAGAAATAAATAATAACTCTATATCTTTATATATACATATATATATATATATATATATATATATATATATATATATATATATATATATATATATATATATATATAGCAAGAAAATTGCATCCAATATTTCCTTGTTTGTTACATAGAGACGAAGTTATTCAGAATCTAATATCTGTGATAAACAGCGTTTCTCTAATGTATCGCTGTATTTTCCCACACATATAGCATAAAAATAAGAAATCAATGATCTAACATTCCTTCGCGATTACAAAATTACAGAGAGGTCTAAATAAGTTTTTATTTTAATAATGTTGGTATACCATTTAAGTTTGCTCTTTAAAACATAGCAATCGTTGCTTCACTACCGAACGTTTATTTGTTTTTTTTCTTCAAGTGGAAAGTACTATCATTGCATATCCCCTACAAGGATTTAAGTACCAATCAAGCAAAAGGACATTACTATTCTTATAAATTCCTCAGTTATTCAATGTAGCATTCAACCAATATTGCCTTACCATCATAATATTATTATATCCCAACCACCTCCTTTAGTCACTGTAACATTTGACCAATTGAGCAATAAGAACTTGATATTCTTATACCCCAAACTCCTCCGTTACTAAGTGCAGTAGTGTAGATGTTCAATACAATACAGTACTTCTATTTATTGATTATGGCGTAAAATTTCATACTGTGTATTTCAAACTAAATATCACGCATTATGTACTGGACGAATGAAGTCTTTCTGCCTGTCTTCATATTTACCATACACATACGACCTATAAAAGGTCTTTGTTACCTATTTCAGAGTCCATACAACCTATTAAAATCCCTACATGACTTTATAAGAATTCAAATATAATTTATACCAAACAATTTGTTAATTTAAACCGTCACATCATCAATATGTATTGTATTTCCAAAAGAATGACATTAAGACCACAATAATACAAAATAACGCATCGTAGATCTTTTCATTTGGATATTAACTGTATTGACACACACACACGCACACACACACACACGCATATATATATATATATATATATATATATATATATATAACTCTATATATATATATATATATATATATATATATATATATATATATATATATATATATATAAATAACATTGTCGGATCTAAATACCAATAATAGCTACGAGGAAAAGAAATAAGCAGCCGGTTTGTGTTAAGTACTCACTGTATATTATTAAAACAGAAATCGATTTTATGTTCGTGGTGGTAAAGATAAGGTATCGTACGACTATGAATTTATTATCCTTGTATTTTATTGTGACAGCAACAGGGAGGGGAGAACGCCCAGTCCCCCTTTAGGTTTATGTTCTTCGTTGAACCATAAGGTGAAGATAAAACAATTCTGAAGGATATACTACGGATTATCAGATATTGAGCCTTACAGTGCAGATGTACACTTTGATCTAGATAAAAGAGTCCCAGATGTGTACCTGACAAACCCCAAAAGAATTGTTCAACTCTCCATATGATCATTCGTGAAGCCAAGGATCTATTTTCACTCGCACAAGCAATCCCGCACCAGTGTGTTATAATTATGATCGTGTCGCAACATAGATACCAGATTGGCATTGATAACACATTTTCGTAGAGAACGTGCGTTCTCTGGCGGTACTATCGCTTCATTCAGGCACAAAACAATATGTGTTATGCGGAGCCAGAAAAACTCGCAAAGGTCAGTTCTTAGCGCGTTCTATGTCAGATAAATATATATCCATTTCTTTCAGGATAAGATCGTCCAACTCTATCCATTTCAAACTCATTTCCGGGAGACCTGCGTATAGCACCAACAATTAGAACGACTTTTAATTTCTTTTGATGGGACAATCACTATCGGAGAATATCTGACCGCAACTCCATAATAGTTTTGAGCTCGAGTCGCCGAGATAGACGACCTCATTCACGCATTCGATTTCTCCAGTTTTATTTCTCTTAAATACTTTATACTCACATATTTTATAAAGATCATTGGTCTTTTCTGTTTCGTTATTTTAAATCCATTACGTATCAGACCTATTAATTATCAGATATATATATATATATATATATATATATATATATATATATATATATATATATATATATATATATATATATATATATATATACTGCAACCGTTTTTATAATAATGTTATCCTTAGTTGCTAGCCACACTGAATATTAAAGAGTGAGGTAATAATAATAATAATAATGCCACGAACACAACGACTAGCTCAGGAGGGTATGATAACACTGAAGCGTTATTTACTGGCCCGCGATGCGGCCAAGCAACGTTTACAATGTGTCTCGGAAGCCTTGAAGATAACACTGCTGGATTCGAAGAAACATTTGCCCTGTTCATGAAGCCCACGAAGGAAATCGCCGCAGCGACACTGTATGTGGAATTGACAAGCGCCAGTCAATACTTGCCAGATGCAAATGTGTAAGTGGAATTACTGATGCCGTGTCATGCGTAGCATCAGCAGCCACGGTGGGTTTTGGTGTGACTGTAATAACAACCACGCTGACAGTAGGTGGCGCTCCAATAGGAGTAGGTATCTGTGCCATATCATTAATGGCTGGGTGGTTTCCGGCTGGAGTATATTAATATCAGCTAGGCTCAACACAAAAATTCAAAGGCATATCCCGAGAAACACATCTGAGGAAGGGAGCCAGCTCGGGTTTACACAATTGCATTAGCGGGCCATTGGCGACGGTACGCTGACCACCGACGAATATAATGCATGTCTGGCCAAGCTTGAAAATGTTAACATGCAAGAAAATAAATCATCCCACTAAGTGCTTGCCAACACGAACAACAACAAATATGTTTGGACCTGCACTAGCGTGCCCATTTTCCTCTCAAAAAAGCTTCTTCAGGGATATTAGGTTTCGACGATTTATAACTCGCCGTTCCCATTGCCGGTCCAATTTAGCTCGTATGTTGTCAATAACACGTGCAAGCGGAACTAACTCCTCCACGTCCCCGTCAGTCTTCGACACAGCTTTTTTGAATTTTCTTGACATGTCTACATTATTTTGACAACGTACACCATCCGCTACTAGCTAAGGCTAAATATTGTCAAACTTCTAATCAATTTCGGATATAGTTAGCAGTGGATGAATCAACTTGTACTTACTTCGAGTTCAGTTGTTTCATCAAACAGCTGACCTAGATGATTGGTGTCCATGTTTTAATAACGTATTAATTTAATTAAAAATGTACACTCAAGATCCATGGTTATTGTTTTAAAATTATCTTACAAAAGGAGATAATAGTGCTCAGATGTTGTTTATATTGCTTTTACGGCCTACACAGCCGTGTAACCGATCAATGTTAATGGGGTGAATGAAGTCACTCCCAAATAGGTCCATAGGGTGTCAAACGACAACCTAGAAGAGTCAAAGGGCTCTTCAAACATACAACTTCTCAAGGAAATTTTATATGTCTAATAGTATAACTAAGATCAATCCATACATTGTCAAAGTCTGATTTCAGTTCAATATATACAACTATCGAAGATCTAGTGTTTTCCCACGAATGTAGTTTAATTTTCCGAGGGCGTCACTCGAACCCGCTATAGCATTTTCCAATATCAGCCATGTGTTCTGCACTGACAGGGTTACGCGATAATAAACTATAATAAATATATCAAGTTAGCAGCGCTTTAGATCAATGAGGCATACACTCCCCTATCATTATGTTCCTGAGAAGTCCGCCTGAGCCTCGTCGAGGCCAGTTTGTTCTTTAGCGTCAATTCCTCCTTACGATTACGACAAACGAAATAGATTCTAATAACAGGACTGTACTCACTAGACTGAATAATATATGTCAGGATTGCGTGTCATAAGTGGAACGCACTCGATATGCATAATGTTTTGTCCTTAATGATATAAAGTTTTACTACACTCAGACATCCAGAGTTTGTTTTTTTTCTTTTTATTGGTCTCGCCTGGCATTCTTTATCTCTTAGTGGGTAGTGGAAGCTATGCTGGGGGGGGGGGGATTGTGTCGCCATCCCATGGAGACATGAAACATGATCAAGAACATAAACCTAAACCGGGATGGCTGTTCCCACTCCTCTGACTCTTGTCGATAGTAAATATGTATTTTCTTGGTAAGTATATTTGTGTACGTTTTGCATACTTGTTTATTTTTAATTAAACATTGTAAATTGGCAGCTGGCTGTCGTCAGTAAATTATTTTCGTTAGTTCATTCATCCACATTGTGCATACTTGTACATTTCTTAATCATATATTATGTTGTGTCAGCTGTCATCGATAAACAAATAAGGATTATATTGTTTATGTTATTCGTCTACATTACATACGTGTGTAGTATCTCCATCCTTGCTCCTTTGCGTGACTAACAGGGAGACCGCGTTTGTATGACTGAGACCCCATACACTTTTCCAATGAAGGATGGTGGAAGAATGACCTGCAGGATGGGTCCATTCCGCAAAAGAAGGCACAATCGGTCAATGGGCAGTAATTTTTCTCCCACAATATAGACGATGAGTCGAGGTTGTTTTCTGAATCATGATCTAAGTCCCACGTGCTACATGTACTCATCGAGGTATCTATAGATGAAAGTAATGTGTTATTTATAAATTATCTAAACAAAACTACTTTTGCATGATCGATATTTATCGATAAAGAAGTCTTTACTTAAAGTTTATGTGGCTAACAATTCAGTCGTCCTTGTGTGTATTTTCGAGGTTGTTTTCAATCTCATTTCGATTATAATTGTAGAAGAAAGGAGAATTATGCTCTTTATCAAGGCAATCTATTTTAACTGTTGATACAGCTAAGCACCTTCCAAGTCGGTTTCTTCGTCAGTGTATTACATATTTGTGCGTTACATCCTACTTGATGAGGTGCATAGGAAGCAGGGGACCTTGGTTGTTTTTGACTGAATTCTAGCTAGAACTTCGTTAGAAAAAGACAGTGAAGAAGGCCACACAACACGGATTCCAGACATATATATAACAACATAGGAAGATGTAGATACAGCTGCATTCAGATGTGTAGTGTTTGTTTTCGAAGTAATGATTCAATATCTAGATAATGCTTGAAATATCTTGGAAGAAAATATATACGAATGTGGGGCGACAATAGAGATATGTCTATGATAACTAAAATTTCAAATTCTACTTAAGGTTTTTATTGGCTACGGTTACAATTATTGATCAGCGATGGAGGCTGTCTGTTCAGCTGTCGAACATAGTAAGAGAACTTCCTAATATCTTTGACCCATATATATAATTTAAAAACGAAGCATCGACATTTAAATAAACTTTGATCATAAATGTAAAAGTCAAGCTTGCTTCAACATGAAAACATGAATACCGCGGAAAATATGCCAGGAGAACATTCAAAATAAATACTGCTCAATGAAAACGTGAATCAAAACGTGTATATTTTGTTCTATCAAATCAAATCAAACATTTAACAAACAAGCCTACATTTGTCATTGATAAACTATATTTGCCACAGACCACTTTACGCATAAGTTTTTAAAAAATTGATTATTTTACATCAACACGATTCAGATACAGATATATAATATAAGCAGTATATGGATATATATTTTTAGTATTATGTACGTAATAATGGATGTTACAATAAACTTCTTTTAGAAAAAGACGTTACTTGTAAATGTTTTAACAGAGTTCATTAAGTGATAGAGTTGAAATTAGTCAAAATGCTACGGCAAGTACACGATCGCTTAAAGAGACAGATATTTTCTTGATTCTAACATTATATATAAAATAAATGTCGAACAACCCACACGTAAGTTCCTGCAACGTTGAAATCATAATTTGCAGTACAGGCAGGGAAGCCTCCAACAGTCAGTGAAATCACTTTTAAAGTAGCAACTCTGCAGTTGGTGTCCGAATAAAATGGTGTGGGATTATGCATATCTTCCATAAAATATTTATATTAAAGAAACTTTGACCATATAATTTGCTAACTAATACCCGTTTCAGTTGTGTACTGTTTTATTATTTTGTTTCTTTAATTATCTGTTTCTTTTCTAATTTGTATATTTTTGCTTTTATTGGTCTATGTTAGTGGGGCCGACTTTTTGATATTACTTTTGGTTTTGTCGTAGAACAAACACAAGTAACTATCAATTAACAGTAACGCGTCGTAATGTCGATTTTCAGTTTTAATAGGAAACAAAGATGGTAATGCTTACCGGAGGCTGGTGATCCTGCTATCAGGAAAAAGACAGCGACACGAAAAACGTAAGTTCTTGACCTTAACAGGCAAGCTTTCATGATGGAGTCGCAGAATGAAACAAAGCAATACATTTGTATTCCTCCACGAACCATCCCAGTCGAGGAACAACGCTAGTAGCAGACGACTAACAAAACAATGGAAATCGTATGGAAGATGAGAACATCTTCAATTGGAAGAGACAGATGAGTTCGCCTGTCATAACATTGCTTCATCAATATAGAGTGTCATTAGTCGACCAATGAAAATGTAACAATTTAATGTAATTGATTTGATTGGCAGGTGAATGTTTCCAGACGGCTCCTCGAAACTGTATTGTTTGACGCAGACACGCCCTTCAAAATGAATATTTTATAGCCACATATTAACGGATAAAAGTTAACGACGTCAATCCATAAGCCAGAAGTTTTGATTGACTGAGAAAATACATTAGTTCATCGGGTGGAAGTGACGATCAACTGCGAAAATACACCATTTCATATATCAGAACGGTCAATTGACTAAGAAAGGACTGGTCTACAGTTAATGTACATTATAGTAAGTCAAATGATCTCGAAATGCATCATCTAGAATTCAAAACCCTAGTTACATTTCGGCAAAATAATCTCCAGCCCGTGCCATATATGACTAGTTGGAATGACTTATTTTTATTTGTTCTGAAACTAGTGATTATACAATAACTCAAATTTTGCCATGACGCTTATTGTGTACGATTCGAGCCAAATATATACTTATGATCCACAGTACCAGTAATATTGGATATTACATTCATTTGGATGAAAATTAGATAATTCCCTATATTTCACGATATTGTAACAAACTTCCGACACGCTACAAAAACAAACACTGAGTAATCTCTCTCTCTCTCTCTCTCTGTCTCTGTCTCTGTCTCTCTCTGTCTCTCTCTCTCTCTCTCTCTCTCTCTCTCTCTCTCTCTCTCTCTCTCTCTATATATATATATATATATATATATATATATATATATATATATATATATATATATATGTATATAATATGTTTGCTCTTACCTTTCAAACTCTAAATTTTGAATATAATCCTCAGTCATCTAGGTCATGCATTTTATATTTATCTTAGCTGTTACGTAAAAAAGAGGAGAAACATTATCATAATGGTGTGATAATAAAGTCTCATTTGATAGTACCGCATCGTCAACTGACTTTCAAAGAATAAGGAATCAAATAGTAATGATATTTAAGCATTTAAAAATAATAACATAAACACGGTGCCATTGATCATCTTCGGAGTGTGCTTGTCTCTCTATTTGTGTCTGTGTGTTTATCTATGTGTGTACCAGTGTAATACAAAACTGACAATACATATCAGATCCCTAACATTGTTTGTATACGTTTGTGGAAGATTTGTGGTAACACTAAAAGAATGAGAAAGTGAGCGAAGCATTCTGGACTCATCCTACATATATTATGTATCTACTGTCTTTCATTTGCATCTAATATTTCTTTGGAATATGACTGGGAAAGTCTTTGCCCTTTTGCTCTCATGCGCCTGATACATGTATGAAATAAGTTTTCTCATACATTAAAACGTCCTAAGAAGAAAATGTAACTGGTTTATTATTGTCATTTTATAACATTTGCACGATCGAATATCATACAGAAATGATGTTAACAAGAAAAGAATGCGGCATATACTAATCGGTGATCTCTGAAGACAGTTGGTAGACACAATTATTTTGGGGATGGGTTTGGAGGAATTAATGGACATAATAGTTGTTACCTCTTCATTCACGGTATTCCTCCACGCATTTTTTAAAATCGAATTTATTACGGGTATTTTAGAAATGAATGTGGCATTGTATCATAATTCTAAACTGCTGTTCGCGCCTTCTATTCTCTTTACAGAAGAAATTGTGCCACGAGTTTCTCATTAATGAAAATATAACGTTGGAAGGAAGTGTCCCTCAGAATAAAACAAACTCTACATGGAAGAAAAAGAAACTGTTACTGAAATGAAGCTCTAACTTGTTCGTAAAACTGGCCCCAAAAGAATGTACGTGACATTTAAATTCAAATCGTGTTTTAACTAGCATACGACCTAACAATATGAATTGATTATAAACATCTTTCCGGTATGAGCATATGTGGATGAATATAATTTATTTCTAAAGCAAATGCCATCCTATAAACAGAATCCCCTTTC
Source organism: Megalonaias nervosa (assembly GCA_016617855.1). Classification (NCBI taxonomy): domain Eukaryota; kingdom Metazoa; phylum Mollusca; class Bivalvia; order Unionida; family Unionidae; genus Megalonaias; species Megalonaias nervosa. Next base: position 8,185 of record JAECUM010073685.1, on the reverse strand, counting down.
AAATGGACCAGAAATGGCACGTTCGTTTAGTTGTAGAAATAAAACAAACACAAAACATGCGTCACTATGACCTATTTTTCATGTATAGGTTTAGTACTCCTGGCAGTAACAAGGCATGAATTTCTACAAGAAATAATATCGAGGAAAATGACGTAATTATGAAACCACAACCAATCCGAATGCGATAGGAGATATTTGGCATTGATTATAACGGCCAGACGAGCGTTTGAACCGGGTAAATATGCTATATGAGTAACCTAGCATAATATGCGCATGAACTATCCATTCATCACACATAACGGTTACACTAGTTACCAAATAAAATATGCGTATGAACTCTCCATTCATCACAAATAACGGTTAGATAACAATTAGATCCTAATCATCATGCATACGAAGATTATCCTAAGTTTTTTTGTTGTTTTTTTTTATCTATAAAAAAAATAAAATCTTTCTCATAATTTTTTCTATGCATGCCTTTTACGGTCAATAATATATTCGAAGAGAACAACATACTCCTCTAATATCAAAGTTTGTATTTTCCAAACTTTCATCACAATCTTCATTATGTCTTAGACGTTTACAGACAAATAGTTGTCTGCTGACGGTATACCTCAGGCTAGCTTTACGTTCGGCCATGAATTACATGAATAGATGAAAGGAGAGCTAGTTTGGGTTATTTCGTCATTAGACGTTCCATTTATATGCCTAGCATGGGATGTCTAACAACATATTTGCAAACAATACGATTATAATGATATCAATGTGAAACATATTGAAAATGCAGTGAAATGAAAAAGAGAAGGTTGTTTATTAGAGGGGTGGTTATGTTGTTCAGAAGAGAATTTTCACAGTAACAGACTTGAAAAGAATAAAAATTGTTTCTAATTAAAGTTTGGAGAAAAGGAAAAGCCATTCCAAATATATGTTTTTAATATAGAAAAGGCAGAAACTCATTTAGAAAGCTTCATATAAACGACAACAAGATATTTATTTCTCATATAACCGTATTAATTCGTGTGAAACGCTCATTCAAACGCAATAATCAATGACACAGATCTGCTATCTCATAATACGACAGGATGCTTTTGCGATTAGTTCATTTTCTTAAACATTATTGCACCCGTTCCTGTTTGGCATCTTGTCATTAGATAATTCACTGTCTAACGTTCTCGTCTTTACGATGACCTCTGCTCGGGTGAGTTCGGCTCTTGGTTCGACCAACATCGGTATGTGAGAATGCCTACATATTAACGAGTCATTGCCTTAAACCTGCATTCCCTGGCAGACGTTTACGCATTGCTATTGGTAAATTGTCAAGATTTAGTGGCTGTAACTCTGAATGAAAATTGCAATATATGTTGCTAATGTGCATCACATCCAAATAATATAGAGGGCATGGGGAAGAAGAGACATATTAATTAATATGAGGGAGTATTTCAATTCATGCACGTATAACAAACTGTAACAAGCACAAACAGGAGGTAAAGGCCAGAGCAGCACATACAAATGTACATATCCAATCTATAATATACTCGAAGGTTGCCAGTAAAAATGATTGTAGAGCTTGAATTCTATAAATGCTAATTGGCTAATATTTATCCAGATTCTAATAACCCAGAGCACATTTTAGCGTTGAAGTAGAAGTGCATTTATTTGTTTATTCATTAAAGCTTTTGAGGGGAATAGTTGAAATTGTAAATAAAAAATCAAAGTACTAAAATACTCTAGTAGATATATTTTACGTGAGTGGAAGTGAGTAGTCACAATATCATATGAAGGCAAAAGTACACATTGCACGTGTCATCACTGACAGGAATTAAGAGTGTTGCTAGTAGCAATGAGAGGGTGTGGATAATGTATTTGTCCTGTTTGAATCGGGTGTTCATACTAAATTCTTTACAGTCGGGTGGGAATCCGGCAGCAATCTATTTTTTACAGTGGGTTGGGAATACTGTCGCATAATAATTCTTTACAGTGGGATGCGGATATTGTACCATACTGCTTCTATATAGTCTTATGGGGATTTTGCAACACACGAATTATGTACAGTCTCGTGGGGATCGTGCACAACCTTTCTACTAGTTTTCGTATACATACGACCCTTTACAGGGGATAATGTCAAAGCAGATATTTGGTTTTGGAATAAAAATTACTGTAACTATTGAAGGTATGCTTTATCTGAATGAAAACAGGACTGATGACGTATATTTAAAATTAAAACCAGGTAATATCATTGAAAGGATAGGGATGTTATTGAACGAGAGATAATATAGAACATTATAAATAAAGTGTTATAACAATCGTGTACACCGACTTTTTAATTGATTAGCAAAGGCAAATAGAAGCCGGCACTCGGCCAGTTTTGACCCTTACTGCATGCCAAGAAGGCAATTCAGGGACTTGGGGGGGGGGGGTGCACTGCGGCACTAGAATTAATGTTCCTAAGAACGGAACAAGTCATTCGGCACATTAATGTATGCAAGACATGCTACTTAATTCAACGGTCCAAAGGACTTCAGAGCGTAAAAGCATTAATCAACGTATTTTAATGATTGTTTGTTTACCTGTATGGTTTATATTTTTTAAACAATAACCTTTTGTCTTTTGGCAAACTTGTACTATGTTTTGGTAAAACGAAAGTGCCCAAATGTCTATGCAACTTAAGGTTTAATCAATGCCCTTCAATGCTGATTTGTCCATCGTGTTCAGTCATAATTATGATGAAAGTTATAGTAGATCCTTATCAATTTTATTACTTTATTTAATCAAGAGGTTTTCTTAAAATTGTGTTCCTTTTAGTCGTTGTATATAAAGGATTATATGCAATTGTATGGGTGACACAGACTATCCAATTGCAACATGCAAGGTGATATAAGTTCAGTCATTGATACTCTGCATGATTCATGTGGGGAAAAATATTAAACATGAATACTTGGAGTAAATTTTTAGTTTTGAATGGGGTTCAGTTTTAGGCATTCATGATGGCGCATTCTCATTAATCACAAATATGTATAAGAAAGGGGCAGCAGTCTTGACATTTGTGATAATCAGTTCACCCTAGTCAATTCCAGCAATTGTATTCTTTGAAAATATACCGGTCACTTTTGCCAGTTCCGTTGACGTGTATATTAAAGAAATGGAGTTAGATCAGAAAATTAAATTTTTTAATCATTCAGGGGGACTTTTTTGATAAACCAGAAACATGTATACAATACATGTTTTATTGCTTTAGAATAATTATACTAACGAATTAAAAAAGAACTGATGAAAGACTTTTTTTGCCAAAAATTGATGTAAATGACAAAACTATCAGACTTGTACAACTTGTGTTTGGTTCATCTCAGTTGTGTGTCTCCCAACAAAAGATTAATGGGGGCTTGTATATAGTTATAGTGTTTACCGTCAATGATGATTTATTTCTAGTTGCTTTATATTTCCCGTCAGAGTAGATGCGTCTGTAGTTACAATGATTCCCGTCGATGAGGTTTCGTTTATAGAGATAACCCATTTCCAAGAGACAAAATGTACATAAAACAAAACGATACTGACTACATCGACCAGGCTAATCTTATCGTTGCGAACCTCTTCTAATATCGAAAGGTAATTCTTATTTGTAGAAACGCATAGATTAAGGCAAAGTGCCATGCATAATACATTACAAGTATGAGTTGGCGAACATCGGCCACCCATATGAGACTTTAAAAAAACCCTGAAAATATATAGATGTTAGATTAATTTCAAATCCAGTGTAAAGTAATTAATGTGCATCATATAACCCCAGAGAACAAACAGTCACAACTTACATAAATATCACCTGCATACGTAAGGCTACCTAAACTTCGGGAATTCACGAAACAATGATTGACCGAGAATCTGAGAATGTTGGAACTAGTTGTTTCATCTGTATCTTCTCAGTTAATCCTACAGTCAATCCTTCTCAGTTAATCCTACAGTCAATCCATCATAGAAATGGATTTTGATAGGAACCGAAGAAATAACCAACGTTGTGTGAGTATATTGAATTTCCTCTTTGTGGATAGATTTTCTTCTGGCATGTATCATTTTGTAGTTGTACATTGCTGGGCCGACATATATCCGCTGCATTTTGGCCTCACATAATTAGTTAATGTAGGTCCGATTGCTTTTGTGTGTTCCATTGGGGTTTATAAGGTAAACAACTCTATTATAGCTGAAGGACTTGTAGATGTCATTTTTATTTTCTCTTTGATAACTAGTATTCCATAGCAATAACTATTGGACAATCACAAAACTTTCCTTTTGATAACAAGATTTGGTCCTACATGTAAGTACTGCTTGAAATATTTAGTTTAAGAAAATTTGTAATAATTATATTGAAAGTTAATATATTTAAAATTACAAAATTATATTTATTAACTACCTATGTATGGATGTGGTTAGAGGTAGGCTAAGGTAAACAATAAATTAAATGAAATCTTTAGTTTCAGTTAATATTAAGGAAATGGCCCCATCTAATGACACGGCCTTTTTTACATCACGCCTTACATACCAACGCTATTAAAATCAGTTAGACTATGACAAAGCCTTTTTATAGCATTCTGTACATAACAACACTAACAACACATAACAACACTATTATAATCCATAACACAGTAACAAGGCTGTTTTTATCATCCTGTACGTAATGCTATACATGCCCACACTATTAGAATTGGTAACACATAGTAAAGGCCACTCTCCATCATGCTGTACATACATAAACAACTAAAATCAATAAGACTGTGGTAATTATTCTTATATCATATTGTACTTAATAATAACAATAATAATAATGATAATGATAATAATGTTGGGTTTGATTCTGAATCCAACGGGTAGGTAGTAATGGTGACAGAGAAGTCGGGTACTCAGTTCACCGTACTCTGATGATGACCAGAGCAGTGTGTTTTGAAGTTTTTGAAGTTTCTCTGGTAGATAATGAGCCGAACAAGATATGAGTGAAATACAATAGCTGAGTGTTGAATGTACTAATGAACACACAAGTGTTTTTGTGGCAGCAACCTAAAGAAAATTGCAAATGGAGCGGATATTTTTAAGCTCCTGATATGAAGTCTTCCATATGTTTATTATATGTTGGTGTAATGGAATTTTCCTATCAAAAGTGACACCTAGGTTTCGTATTGAGTGCGAACTTTATCTTGTTAGTTCTGATACTTATCATTTCTCGGCAGTGGGTATGAAAAAGCAAGCCTCTGCTTCGTGATGAGGGTAGCTTTAGTTTTATCACCATTCCTCTGCAGATTGTTACCGTTATCTCGGACTTCAAATCGGGAATTCTGCTGCTATTCTAAGATATAATACGCATATGCAGTCATATGTCGTACTAAGGTATGGTATACTTGTACTGCTATTCTAGGTATGATAGGCTTATGCCATCATCTACTATTCTGTGGTATGATAAGGAATAACAGTAATACAACTTTCACTCACTTTCATACTATATCATGCTGTAGCCTTTAACGGTACGCCACCACAAAAGTGACTGTAAGGTAACAAGAGAAGGTAAAGTTATATTGTATGCGAAAATGTATCCACTAAAATGATTTATTAAGTACTGATATGTAATGGTATTAAAACATATTGTTTCGCTTACTTCACTCACCCTTGAATAGATGTGGCAAGAATATGCAAGGAACAGAGTATACAGTGGATCTTTTCCTTCACAGATTTTCCCTCCTCTTAGAAGTATTGCGATGGATGAATTTGCATCCGACATGGTTTTATAATGGTACACAGGCCTTGTCAATGGTACTGTTTAGTGATAGCTAAACAATGTGTAAACTAAAGTGTCAATATTTTTCTTGAATTATTGTATTTCATGATGGGATAACTCATTTTGTTATTAGATGGAATGGGATACCAAATAATGGATGCCGGGGGTTATAATGATGCTTTGTGGGACGGAATGGTATAGTGAATGAATGTTGTAATGGGATCTTTATCCGAGACTTTCTGGGATGGTGAATAAAGACTTTTATAGTGATGTACCTACTTAAGAGACCTACTGGAATAACGAATAAAGGCTGTCATAATGTTACAATGATGAATTAAAGAAACTGACGTGGATAGTAAATGCTGGTTTTGACATTAATTTTCTGAGACTTACTTGGATGGTGAATACGGGCTATCATAATGATATAATGCCTAAACAGAGAGACTGACTAGGATAGTGAATACGCTCTGTCATGAGGTTACAATGATGAATCTTAGCAACTGACTTGGATAGCGAATACAGGTTGAACTGGGCTTTTTCAGAGACTTACTTGGATGGTGAATGAATACTATAACGACGATATAATGCTAATGCAAAGAGATAGACTAATAATTGTCCATGGTAATAGTGCTGAAGCCAACATATAGGCTGATAAGGTGAATTATGATTGTGATAGGGTTATATTCCTCAAGCAAAGAGTTGGACTGGCATGGTGAAGTTGGATTGTGATGGGGTTATAGTGCTAACCAAAGAGATGGACTGGAATAGTGAATGGAGGTTGTCATCGGATGAAAAAAAATGAAGCAGGTTGATGACACTAGTATGGCTAATGAAAATCGTCACCAGGTTAAGATACTGAAGTGTGGAGATGGACTCAGGAAGTGAATAGAGGTTGCCATGCCCTTTAACTAAACTGGACAAACAGACAAAATTATATTTTGACATGTGTGGTTCTTTCAAAGGCATTGTCATATAGTGTTAATAATCAAGGAAAAGAGCTCTATTGAAGTGTTTTCCAAGATAATGGATGAATATTTACTCATACTGCTCAATCGATTATGAGGAATTTAATGATATCCAGAAACCTTCTGGTTCTTCTAATCCCCATGATTTGTGCTGTCGATGAAACATTTTATTTGAAATCGATCATAATTCTAATTAAAGTCGAAATCAGTGCTAACATTGTCATTCAAGTTTGTCTTATAACCTCTCCTATTTACTGTCCACGAAACATTACCATTATCAAAGATATTTAGTCTATACAAATGCAATTTTCATAAACTGTGATTGAATATATGATAATTCCTATCCTATTTACTGTCCATGAACCATTGCCATCAAAACCGATCTCTAGTCAACATCAGCTCAAAACTTGTGTTGTCAAATCGCCAAAATGGCCCAAAAGTTCACTGCTCATAAAAGGTCATGAAATTGTATTATCATGATCTATTGCATATTTTGTGTTAAGCAACTTGATATAAGTTCACAATTACCTAGTAATTATTATGTATACTTTTCTTTAGCTGTTGTTTATAAAAGAAATGTCTCAAAGTTACAGTATCGTCTTCCATGCTTCATGACACATCAGCATCATGAAAAGACACAATACCAAGTTGCCGCATCTTGCTTAACTTATTTTAATTCTTTTATGGGTTGGAATGAAGCTGTATATATATATATATATATATATATATATATATATATATATATATATATATATATATATATATATATATATATATATATATATATATATATATATTTTTTGGACGGGCCAGCAGTACTTCTGCAACTTTGATAGGTCTTCAAGAACTAGTATGTTGTAGAAGATTCTTTTATATATATATATATATATACATGTGTGTGTGTGTGTGTGTGTGTGTGTGTGTGTGTGTGTGTGTGTGTGTGTGTGTGTGTGCGTGTAAAACGTGTTTTCATTATGAACGTTCTTTCTTACCTAGTAATATTTTGTTCTTATGTTTGTCAGGAAAATAGTGCTAAACACATATTTTAATTGCTACATTTACAAAATACAATGAAAGATTTTAATACCAAAATGAAAATATTCTAATTTTGGCTTATACATTTTGCTCTCGTTTCATCAATCCCGTTCGATAATTATTTATGATGATAGATGAATGGTTATCCGGCAAACAAATTCGTTTGACTTGTGTCCGTTTACTTTATGGAAAATACCGTCTTTTAACATTTATGAAATTATGTTTGAATGTTGGAGAACATAGACAAGGGCGTATAGTAAACGAGGATGCTGTCACTACTCACGAAACCCCTAGGACAAATTAGCAATTAATTGTGTCATGTATGGCACTGTAAAATCTGAATCCAATTCACTATATATTATAATAAGCGCTCGGTCTACGAATAAATACAAGACAGTAAAATCCTTTGTCAATTTTATCCTTGAGTTAA
>JAECUM010073684.1:0-14525 GCA_016617855.1 Megalonaias nervosa | reverse complement strand
CTTTTAAGGTGATCGCTAATGATTTTAATGAATTAAATAACAACAATAATAATAATGATAGACAGGGAATTACTTCACCAGATCGTTACTAATACGACTCCGTCAAAAACTACTATGATATCGTTAAGTTCGACCAATCCTGAATTTAGTGTCAATTTTCCAACATCAATTCCTGCAAAAGAAATAGCATTAGCACAGTTACGGGTTTATTATAGCTGGCCAAATATTAGGTCAAAACCATTTGGTGGACTACAGCCAAATAATTCATTAGTATTCGCTAATAAGAATAAGCCTGATGGAACTCCTGATTGGCAAGTAGTTGCTATTCCAACAGGTAGTTATCAGATAGAGCAGATTAATGATGAGTTCCAACGCAGAATTAAATCTATTACAGGAAAAGAATCCAAAATAGCAATTACTGTCTACGAACCAACACTATCTGCGGTTATTGAAATAAATTCCCCTGATTACTCCGTAGATATTTATCAGAGTTCGATTAGATCAGTATTAGGTTGGCCTGAAGATCCACCGGTTTATCAAGGACCACCAGAACCACAGAGATCTGATTTTGTCATAGATGTTAAAAAATTTATAAAACCTCCAGAATATCGAACAGAAAAAAATGCTTATCCATGGCGACGATATTTTGGTGATGGAGTTATACATTATATAGATAAAACAGAAACCCATTTTACAAAAATAGTTGATGGTAAAAAAGGTAAAATAATAGTACTTGATGTTGATGAAATAAATTCATATGCTAGTACAATTAAGTCTGAACACGGACGTGTACTTAATCATCTAAGAAATTTATTTTCCAGCATTAGCACTTCCTACAACGATGACTTAAAAAATCAAATAATTGAAGCAATACAACATTTGAATCAAGTTGCTTCAGACCTAGAGTTCATGAATGATATTATTGTTAACAGAGAAAAAAGATTAGTGAACATAGCAGCAGATAAAAGCTATAGAGGGTTGTATATAGTTAATGAAGACGGTCCATCTCAGGGTGTTAGACTAAATCTTCTGTTCACAACAGTATTTCTAAAACATTTCGGAATTACGCGAGAACAACTATCAACATTTATAATTCCTGGATTTAACTCTGAAGAGCTAAAGAAGTCAGTTAATGATCTTATTGATGAACACTTTAAAAGAATATGTGATTCATGGAAAAAATTAATACCTACACCAACTATTCTAAGACATAATAATGATCCACATGGTGGAGGTCGCCATATCTCACCTGATATTGTTAATATAACATCTACGATCGCGGTCAATCTAGTATGTGAAGTAATTGATGACAGTTATCAAGTAGATCTTTCAAAGTCTAACCAGGTCCAACAGGGGTATATACTATATACATTCAGTCCTAAAGACCCGCCCGGTTGGTTAATTGTATCTGAACCAATTAACCCCGTGTACCTGCGAGTTCATAATCCATTTCTGACAAGAATAAATTTCAAACTCACCGACCAGGCAGGAAACATTTTGGATCTAAGACAAGAATCTCTTAATATTAATTTGTATATACGCTCGTAGAACGTCTGATTAAATAATCAGGGGGTAAAAAAATAATCTGATTAGTAAATACATGAATAATAATCAATTTCTACGATTAAAGCAATTGTATATATAATAAAGCGAGATAACTCGGCTATCTCTCTCTGCGGAGTAAATTGAGTGATTATTTCCCTTACTACCACGTCGTTACCTGTACAAACCCAGTTGTATATACGTGTATAGCGTATTAGTCCGTCTGTCTGTTACCTTAACGAACTATAAATTATACGTGCAAATTATTTTATGAATTTTGAAAAACTGAAGTACAGTTCTACATTCTATTAGTAATACAAGTTCTGTGAGACAGCACAAATATTATATATATATATATATATATATATATATATATATATATATATATATATATATATATATATATATATATATATATATATATATATATATACTTAAATTTAACTGTATTATTGATAAGAGAGCGATGGCCGAAGTGGTAAGACGGTTGGACGTAGATCGAAGTTGTGCAGACTCTCGTGTGTTCGAGTCTCCAAAAATGCTAAAGATATTATCTTGCATTTGGCGACTGATGCTATTTAATTGGAGGGTACGAAACCCAACAGAAAAATAATACAACTTTCCCACCATGTAACCACGTGGTGGGTGCAATTTTGCACTCCCCGGGGTTTATATGGGGGGAGAGTTGTATAAAATCTGTTGGACGTAGATAAATCCCCCTTTGTATTCCGTCCATAGTTAAGTTTATGTTTGTGCCGTCTGCAAAAATCAAAATCATCACCATTTGTATATATTCATAATCATCTGTATATAATCATGTATATAATCATGTATATAATCATCTGTATATAATCATGTATATAATCATCTGTATATAATCATGTATATAATCATGTATATAATCATCTGTATATAATCATCCTCAAAAAACAGTCCCCTGACCTTCTGATCCTGCTAAGATGTCATATGGCAACTTAGAGGTTCACATGGGGTTATGGGGACTACATTTTTTTATAATAATTATTCAGAGACTGATATTATTTTTTATTTTAAAGAAATAATTATTATATAATGAACCAAGAAAACATTAATGATATTATTTCTGCTATTAAAAATTAAAACATAACGGAATAAATCTATCTGATAATCTCGATCCTGAAAAAATATTATGTGATTATGAAATATTAAAACAAAGAAAAACTGACAATAAATACACATTACCATCCAATTATAAATTTGTAAAATTAATCTATCAGTCTATGCTAGAATCCTTGGCGGTGGTAAATGAAAAACAGGTAAAGCTATTTGCGCCTCTTGCACGTTCGATCGAAAATATTAGATCCGAACTGTCTCGTGAATACGAGAAAAAGAAGATCGTGGATAATCGTGTAATGCAATTAAGAAAAATTATGTTATTTGATTCTGTCAAAAGTGAGAGTGACACTGAGAGTAGTGACGGTACTCATGGCAAAATATAGAGTCGAACTATATACAATTTATTTATTAGGAAGACAGAGTTAGATATATTCAAATATTATATGCTGGTTATATTTGAATGAATATGCTGATTTGTATACTTTATTTGCGACAAATTGTACCGATTATGGATGTATGCCAAAATATTTTGCAGCCGCATTCATTGATGGGAAAGTTATTTCCCGTCCTGTCTGTATATTCATGGATTTAATAGATCTTCTTGCAAACTTTTTACATTTTCCAGTATTTCCACGTGCAGAATTCTGACTTGGTGTAATAGCCTGCAGGTTAGATAACCGATTATTTTTGGGGTCTCGATCAATGTGATCAACTACAAGTCCATTTTCAACTACTCCATGAAAACATTCAAATACGAATCTACTTGATAAATAATTTTTATTTCCAGCACGAAATCTAAAATAACCAAATTTATCAAGCCTACCAACCGGTTTCTTTAATCTGCAGTGTCTGATTACACCATCTCGGGATGCTTCATAATTTGTATATACTGGATGTTTTACAAATTCGTGTTTCTCATAGAACTCAATTTTCAATTTTCTTATAATATCATTGTCGATCATTTCATCATAAGTCTGATTTGTCTGAGTCATTTTATATAAATTACATTTGTTTAAATCATTATTTGTCTGATTCATTATATATAATAATATTTGTCTAAATCATTGTTTTGAAATCTGGCCAGATAATCTTCTACGGTTTGTATAGGAGATTTACCTGGCGATGTATTATTTTTTTTGTCATAATATCGTTTTAATTCTCTATATTTTTTTCCGCCACATTTTAGACACAATTGAGTTTTTCCTCTGACTCCAACACCGCATTGCACACACGGTATTGGTCCTGTACTTCCATTTTTGAAACTTTGTGCATGATATCCGCAATATTTATTCACACACGATTTATTACAAGTAGAAGTATATCCAATTCTGAGCCAAGCACATTTGTTTTTTGTTTCAAGCATTATATATATATACTAAACTTTTAATTTAAATATTTGTTTTAATTATATGAACGAATTATCGGCAATTGAACCTCAGATATCCAGATTTGATCTTGACAGACTATCAGAATATAAATTTAGTACTTTGATGCAAGATCTGGCATTAACGGATGAGGATATAACCGAACGTATTCGTGACGCAAAAAAGGAATTTCGTGACGATGGCGCTGCTTATGTATGGTCAACATTCAGAGTCGGAAATGTTACTAATATGATGAATGACAAACGAGGAAAAGTAAATATTAATCACCTTGATAATCAAAAATATTTTATTTTAATAAAATTTATTGTAAATACAGAAGAAGATATTTGGATTATTCGTGATAAGCGCGATCCAGTCCGTGTGCAGTCAGGAAATAATATTGTTCTCTTAAATAATAAATCTAAGCCCGGAATACTGACTGGTATTGATAAGATATATTATGAACGGGAATATCCAGTTACTGCAGTCGTATATGCAATATATCCGCTTAATAATAAACCTGACGTCGGGGATCTAAAGCCTATGAAACTGTCAGAGTCAAGAATAAACTGTGTAGCTGAACGAGTTACAGAACATTTTACAAACGCGATACGTGGTAATGGTTTAACAGATTTACGACGTAAAAAAATAAATACTTGGGCAGAATCAGTTAAAGATACCGGAGCGTCTATCAAAGATGTCGCTGAACTAGAAAAGAAATTAAGATTTCCAATAACAGTAAAAACGTTAACCGGAGAGATTTTATATAAACCAAAATACACAAAAAATGGAGCTCCAATAGATATTATTGATCATAATTCGCACGCATAGACCTCAGCAGTAACAATATTTCCACGAGATAGAGCGGTTAAATTTTATGATGGTCATATATTTGATTTTATCAAAAATATCAGTAAAAGTGACCCTGTATCCGTTTGGTTATTTCAAAGTTCAGAATATGATCATTACGATCAGTTTGTACGGCCTAATGGTGATATTTACCGTATAGAATCTCTTAATGTAGAAATGGAACATCTTGCGCTGAAATATACTTCAGACGATGTCAAAGTTAGACAATTATTAAATAATTGTTTTACAGTTCCATCCGTAGCGGCTCATTTCGCTCAGGAGAAAAATTTATGGAAACCAACAAGATCGGAATTTCTTGAAGATATTCATAAAAGCTGTGTAGAATATGGACACGGAGGATTATGGAATACTAAATATAAGTATAATGACGTTATATCCGTTGATATGGTAGCGTGTTATCCTGGAAGTTTTCTTGGATACGGAGAATGTTCTGAATACTTTAAGAGATTCGGACATCCATCACACGAGATGACCAGGGTTGCGATAAACGGACATTTACCAGATTTTGATTTAACCGGATTTGCTCATGTAGAATCATTCGAGTTTGCAGAAAATCTCCATCCGATTACTTATATTTGGTTTGGAAGACATTTTTCAGAAAAATGTTGGGTTCCAATAGTACTATTGCGATATATGATTGATGTTGGAATTTTAATATCTTTACAGGTGAGTGAGGCGATTATATCGTATAGTCCACAGAAGCAAGTTTGGTTACCAGAACCAAATAGATTTAATATTGATGATGCCAGGAAAGAATTACCTAATCTTAATGAAGATGACATTATTAAAATTACTAATAATATACGTAAATGCAAAGAAGAGCACGATGAAAAACTTGCAAAAGATCTTGGTAGAAAGATAATTGGTAAATTTACTCAAGGAGGAGCATATGATCATAAAAGACACTGTACAAGATTGATTATGGACGATGCTGAACTAGATTTTATAATTGCTGATACAACAGAAAAAAATAAATTTATAAATCGGAGTAATGCTTATTTGTCAGACGGAATCAAACTAGGTACAATTGTGAGTTATCTTGATGGTGACTCACCGCAGTTTACTCATTTAAGATCATCTATGTTGGCATATGTTTCTATAAATCTACTGTCTATGATAAATAGATTTCCTCGTGATGCTGTCAGAGTCGCAACGGATTCGTTCTACATAAATAAAAAATATACGGATTTATTAAAACCGCTACTTGGTAATGGTGAATGGGGATCATAGAGAATAAAACAGGAAAATATACTTAGCTATTCTGAATCTGCCGACGTTGAAATTAAGGAAATATATCACAAAAATAATAAAATATCAAAGTCATCAGCACCATCTGTATACGATCCTGTAGCTAGACATAAATCCATCTATCTTAATGGGTGTGGAGGGTCAGGTAAAACAACGCGCGTGATTAAATTATTCATGAATAATAATTCGGATATAATTGTTTTGACACCGACACATAAACTCGCCAGAGAGATAAAAGAGCGAGGAGTAAAATCGTGTACTTATCATAGTTTCTTTAGATGGTGTGGAGACACATGGACTCCTGAGCGAATGGGTGAGAAATATATACCTAAATATATTATATGGGACGAGATATGCACGGTCTCGTTAGAAATATTAAAAACATTTCTTGAATGGTTATTGACGAAGAATACTGCTATAATAATGTGCGGTGATCATGGTCAACCACCACCTTTTATTGGACAGTCTCCACATGAATGGCTGAAGAATAACGTAGATTATTACGAGGAAATAAATGATGACCATAGAGCTATTGATGAACCACTGAAGGAATTTAAAAGGTTAATCAGACTACAACCAGACAGAGTACAATGTGAAATAATGCGAGGAGTAATTCCAGAGACTTCTATGAATGATTTTCTAAATTTATGGAATCCCGCTGATTTAATAGTTGCAAGTAGAAAGATAGTTCGTGATGAACTACAGGATAAATTATTTCTGTTACATAAAGAAAAGTTTTCAGATCTACCTGTACCTTTGTGTTATCGCCCAGCAGATACTCGACGACAGAATATTGATGTTGAAATTCCTGGTGGTGGAATACAGAATCTTGTCTTGAATGATATTATTTTAGTCGATATTAATGTCGTTGAGAATGCGCTGAATATGAATAAATCACCGTGGACGTTAGGATACGCTATAACGATTCACTCATCACAGGGGTTAACTATTTCCGATACAAATATTTGGATTATAGATGATCGGATTGAATGGTCGAATTTAGTCTATCTCGCAGTTTCTAGAGTCAGACGAATATCTCAACTACATAGGGTTATTATGAATTTTACAGAAAATAATGATCAGAATGTTAATAATGACGTAATAAGAAAAAAACTATCTGGTTATAAGCAATGCGATAAAAAAAATAAACGTGATTTTGATATTGATGTTGAATTTATTATAAAACTAAAAACACAACAGAATAATAATTGTGCAAGTTGTAACTGTAATATGTTATGGCAATATTCGAATAATAATCCAAGACAATTTACCGTAGACAGAATTAATAGTGATCTTGGTCATACACGTGATAATGTGATGCTAACCTGTCTTGAGTGTAATCGACGTAGAGGTTCTGGTTATGTAATTGTATGTGGTGGTAATTGTGTGTCTTCAGGGATTACCTGTAATTGTTCACGTACAAATCCACGTTGAGGGGCGGTAGAATCTAGTCTGTAAATTGGAGGTCTACCTGTGGATCTAACTACACTAGAAATTGTATGTGTAGTCACGCTCCAGATAGGATCAGTTGTTCTTTTTTTACCACCTTCAAGTTCGCCAGGTTCGTATAAATATCTTACAGTTACATTACCTAATACTGGTTGAGGTTGATGTCTGTCATCGCTACGGGGTATATATTTTTTGTGATCGCATTAGAAGGTTTCATGGAAGTTGAACGAGTAATTTCGTTATTTAATGCAGCTATCACACCTGGTAACCTTGCAACCCATTCACGAGATCTCTCACCGGACTTAAAGTCAGTAGATATTTCTTTTGCGTATTGGTATCCAAATAACCGCTCAGCAAGTGTTCGATTAAATCGTTCAACGATTGCCTGATCTCGATGAATTTCAGTATGTCCTCGTCTGATTTTAACGTTATGTTTTTTCATCAACGATAATACTGTACCAAGAAATTCTTTGCCAGGATCAACCTGTAATAACTGTGGCCATAGCAAAGGTCCTCGCTGATAAATTCGTTCAAACGCAGATGAAACTTCAGACGCTGTCTTTGTTGATAATGGTTCCGCTTCTTTATATCTACTTGCAACATCAACGACAGTTAATGCGTATTTGTATGTGCGTGATTGACGTTTACCAATTTTAATGGTATCGTGTGGTAAAAATAAAATATCTACTTGATGAACCTCATTAGGGACGCTGACATCAAAATGTGAATATTGAATATTTTTAGGTGGTGGTAGATAAATTTGCCATATTGCCTGTCGTGCTAACTACGCTGCAGCAACAGAATGTGAGACTTTTGCTGCTTCAGATAATTTACTAATAGCTGATCTGCCTCTCCAATATCCTCTTGGGCTATAATAAATGGATTCCATTATAATATTTATATAATTAATTACCAGCCCCTAACATTATTTTACTTTTCATGGCAGCTTTTACTAGAAAACTAGCTAATTTATCTCTGACAGATTTATTAGGTATAGAATTTAATGCATGAATCAATTTTACATCTGCGAGATGCCTTTGTTGTAAATCTTTATTTTTATACGCAACATCATGAACATGACACGCTTGATCAATCTTATTTATTGGATACTCTCCTGATCTTGGTTGATCTTGATTATCAAGTCGGATATCAAGTCGAGTTCCAGGACCGCAATAATTATATCCTGGTAAGTGTTTTTCCCCCGGATATTTAGCCCACGGAGTTCCTGGTAATTTTCCTAATAAAGCGGCTATATCTCCACCTGTCTTTGTTTTAACAAATTTGTATTTCTTGGTACCACATTTTACACATTTACCCGTCAGAGCACGTCGTTTATTTTTTGTTATTTATTGTAGTTAATTCAGCAGTGGGCGTAGGAATTTTACACCGAACACAATATAGACTCATATTATTTATTATATGGATATAATTGACTTTTCGGCGACACGAAAACAGGAGCCAGTGAAACATCATCCAGCATTACCAAATTCGATAAGGATGATTATAATAGGTCCATCTGGATCGGGTAAAACACAACTATTATTAAATTTAATAATGCGGTGGTTAAAATGGAGTAAATTGTATTTAGTAGCACCATCCGTAGATGATCAACACTGTTACGAAGTACTTAAAGATTTTAATGAAAATGCAAAATTGTTGAATGAAGATGGTGATGATGTTGTTGATTTTATTACCGATATTGATGAGGCTCCATCTGTAGATGACCTAGATGGATTTATTAATAATTTAGTGGTGTACGATGACGTTATGTTGGACAGACAAACAAATCCAGCTAGAATATTTTCTCGAGGTAGACATAAAAACACGGACGTGATTTATGTTACACAACGATATACACAAATACCTAAAGTGATCAGAGACAACTGCAATATTTTGGTTGTGTTTAATGGAGTAGATAATTATACTTTACAGAATATTTATTATACTTGGTGTTCAGGGGATATGGATATGATGAAGTTCAAAAACTTTTTTGCTCAAGCACAAGCTGTTCCGTTTGGATTTATTACAATAAATTTACATGATCCAAGATCCAGATATCGCGTAGGTCTAGATAAAATCTTTGGTTAATTACAGCAGCAGGCAGGGTGACTGACAAAAATTGAGTGACCCGGCGAGTAAACTAAACGCATTATAACATAAAAAACAAAAAAGTCAAAAATAAAATAATAAAAATGAGCTAACCCAAACGATTTGTTATCCGTTTTTCAAACTATACGGTAATAATAAAAGTTAGGAGGTTCGGTTTAGCGTTATTGACCTTTTTTTTCAGCCTCTGTAGGAACCTTTATTTTATGAAAAACTTGCTCGAAACCAATTTGTAGGGTTCACCCTGCCTGCTGCTTTTGTCCTAAAACTGGTGCAATTTTTACTTTTTTTTAGTGAGACAAAGTATTATTTTAAAGCTACGATAGCATAATTATTATGTTATTGAAAGCTATACAAATCTTGGATGATTGATGCCTGACTAGGGTCCTAAATAAAAAAAAATATGAATGCCACTTCTGAACTCGCTCGGAAGAGAGAATACTGAAGCGATTACGTCATTTTGTCACGCGATGCCCTCGTCGCCTGGAAACATATCTACTAATTTGATATTGAGATCGTTTAGCAGGAGATGAAAAAGAACTGGCTGACTTGGTTGAGTGCCTCGACACAACATCCACAATATACGGTATGGAGAGTAGCGCCGAAAAAACCAAATTGATGGCAAACAATACCAATGGCATCAGTGCAGAAATAAAGGTCAGTGGACAGAAGCTAGAAAGAGTCACAGGTGCTCGATGCGAGCTTGATGTTGAGAAAAAATACAAACAAAAACAATAATCTGAAGGAAAAAAATCATACAGAGTAACAAAAATACCTCAGATTACCCCCATGACCCGTTCTGACATAGGACCCTGTCTATCATACTATATAAGAGACAAGGTCAGTAACTTCCCAATACTTCGTTCCACCCATGACCCTCGATTTCCTTCTGCTATTTCCGTCTTTAAAGGCATACAACCATATTCTATGACTTGTTTTACTCTGAGATATTATTCTATTCATCAAGCCATCATTGACTATTCTGCGTTGCACCAAACTGAAGTTACCGGCTCCGAAACGTGCGAATTTTGCGAATTTTGTCTGCCGTGACAACGTTACGCTTAGGTGACAATCGGTGCAAAGAGCTACATTGACTTTAGTGATTTTAGCTACATTGACTTTTCTGTGGTGCCCCAACGACCTCTTAAGTTAAGGGGTTGATGATGATGATGATGATGATGATGAATTTGCATACACATATTCACAAATAAAAACAAAGAAAACAGCAAGTAATTTGCATATCTTTGTTGCAGGACGTGCATCCACAGTCGAAATTACCCTACTGGTCGGAATATGAACATATAATCCTAGAACATGCTATATGCACCGCAATATTCAACGAGATTCTCGTGTTCCAGCGGCCAATGACATAAAGGCTGTACGGGGACCGAAAGAGGGTATGAAATAAACACATTGCAAGTACGTACCACATCGTACTGCGTAGCAATATACTTAAAATTAACAGTTTTAAAATATTAAATATTTACGATTGTTACAATTGTATATATATTGTATTCAGTTATCGCCTGAAGAGATAGCACAGACAACTGAAAATACATTCTGTCCTCAATACTCGAATTTTATGCATAGAGAATCCACCACATTTGTCGTAATTTACAATCAACGGCTTTTGCAATTAATAAACTACGTGAGATCGGCGACTTTCTACTCTTTCAGACCTCTGTTCTCGTACACATTGCTACTGTATTTATCCAATGGCACATGCTGTTCTAATATATTTTTTGTTGGGGTGGGTGGGTATTAAAAACTTCTTTCGCAAAGGTTCGTCTTCTTCATTTCAGTATATGGTTGACTGTTACTTGCGCATATTATATGGACATCAGGGATCGCGCTGGGCCTCGCCAATGTTGCAAATTGCGATATTTTTCCTTATTGGCGACAAAATATACCATCTGACGATCTTTTTGGCAACAACATTTTTGCCTGTTAAAAATTATATATACAGTCTTGGGTTTGGAACTGAGAAATTCAAAGCATGACAGGAAGCCGCAAACTTGGATATAAAATTACAATGGAATCTAGTGTTACATAAACAAATCCTTTGTTCATGTTGACAAGCCACCCTAACACAGCATTGTTGTATCATAATCCGCTTATGCTCATGTCTGGCCTAGCTGTAATATAACCCAAATAGTCATGCTACCGGACTAGCTACATTGGCGAAGCCCAGCGCGATCCCTGATGTCCATATAATATGCGCAAGTAATAGCTATATTCCTCCTCCACATCTGCGTCGCCAGGAAGCAACCACAAAGTGTTGGCTAAGGTCTATGCCAGTGAGAAACTTCCACTGTACATGAACGTCACCTCACATCCAGCAGTCCGCTTGACTTCGAGACGCCAAATCTGGTTGGGTCCGATGCCGGAGGATGACAGCTATTTCAGCAAAGAGCGTTGAGTGGTCTTCAACAGATGTTGTAAACCACTCCCTCGTAGCTGAGCCATCTGTTTGTCCTCCTGGCTTCAACTTTCCACATCATCTGTGGACCACACTGAACCGCTTTCGGACAGGACAGGGTCGTTGTGCAGTCAACCTTGTCCGATGGGGCAGGCCACTAACTCTTCCTGTTGTTGTTGAGCTCTTCAGACCATGTCACACATTGTCAACAACTGTCCATTTTGTCACTGGCTCTCTGCAACGCCTGATAGAAAAGTCTACAACCTCAACAGGAACCAACCTTATGGTTGTTGCAGTTCAAATGTCCAGTTGCTGACACTTAAATGTCTCTAAGTACCTTATTGTCTCTGACGAAGCCTTCAAATTAAAAACAAACCACAGATACTACCATGTTAAAAAATGCAGTTGACAGTTACAGGACTGCAATGGTATGGTGTTTGTGTGTGGATAGAAAATGACTTTCATGCTGAGAAAATTCTGTTTGACAGGGAAATTTGGTTTGCTGTCAATTATGGATTCTACCTTAAGTAATAGTTTTCCTGTCTGTATCTTTGCAGATGAATGTTTGTAAGATATATTTAAGTAGCTTTCCCAAGCTTTTCATTATTAAATCATTCAGCAAACCCATATATATATATATATATATATATATATATATATATATATATATATATATATATATATATATGTGTGTGTGTGTGTGTGTGTGTGTGTGTGTGTGTGTAAGCAAATTGATTGCAATGTTTTTCGCCAGTGTGAGATTTATCACTGCTTACAAAATCTGTTTGCTCCAGTTGGCAAATATAAATATAAATTCGGCTTTGTAGGTCTTACTGTCAAACTGAATCTGTTATATATATATATATATATATATATATATATATATATATATATATATATATATATATATATATATATATATACACGCGCAAGCATTTCAGAATTTTGTATCATTTTAATATGCATATATCTAAACAAATCTAAAAATAAACGTACATTATTGACATGTTAATAAAATGAAACATATGTGGTATCTCCATAATATTTCAGAATCTTTGTTCTTGTTATCAAATTATGCATGACACTTCTGTGTCACAATATATTGTTTTGATTAATCAGTGGTCGTCACAACAAAGTCAGTAGGTTTGCATGTTCATAACTGGTTTATTGACCCAGAAATTGTCAAAGGTACCACAGACTGCAGTAATGTGTATTTTTTACATCCTCTAACGTGCCTTCTCACATGTTATCTCAAGCTTGCCATTTTTGTATTGTACCTCCACCTCGGAAGGTGTGAACTGCCCATCACTGCACAGAACGTGTGGTGTTGCAATGGAAACCACAATACTTTCTAAAACTTTGTTTAAAACAAAACGTTTATCTTCCATAATTTGGTCCCATCCACCCCTACTACCGATCTTAACAAATCTAGAAGCCCCGACAGCTTCGTTATCTACACATCGCTCATGCATCCTGAGAACAAAGCAGACACAAATGTGACAACACCATGTGGAGCTATCCGTACCAAACCTTTCCAGGTGTTGTGACTTTGTAGTTTGAAAATGTTTTTGACCCGAGCACTAAAGATGCTGATCTTTCTGTAAATCTTTCAGTACAGTCAATAGTTATTCTGGTTCCTGGATAGGGCAGTTGAAACTTGCGGGGCATATTTGATTGAACCTGATCACGACTTGGCCAAATATTTACACCTCCCAGTAAGAAATACAGATTATTTGTCCATGTGATTATTTTCGGAGTCCAGAAGATCTGTGATTATTAAATCGAACAGATATATCTTCAGCTGGAAATCGGCATCTCAATCTGCACAAAAACAAGAAACGTTCATCCACTGGATCCATTGCTTTTTGGCGCCACCTGATGCTGACTTCACTCTCAGTGCTATAATAAAGCTCTCCATTGCCGTAGGTTTGATGCTATGGAAGAACGCTATAAAAACCTAATATGCTGGAAAACCAGCATAAAAAATCATTTCATCATTATCTGTACACCTGTTCAATCCAAATTTCCCTGTGTTTACTTTTCTATTCAAATCCTGCAGTTGCCTTTCCTTCTCTTCCAATTCTGTTTCTAATTTCCACAGTCTCTCTTCCAGATCTGTAATTTTTTACTTTTGCATTGTATATGCAAGTCGGAAGATCTGAAGAAGATTAAATAATCTTGTAGCTTTTCATAAACATTTGTAACTATAATGGAGAAAATAGATCTACCTAGCAAAGTTACTAGCAGCAAGGCTGCTTTCCATTGACTCTCTCTCTCTCTCTCTCCCTCTCTCTCTCTCTCTCACACACACACACACACACACACACTGAAATAAACGAAGAAAACAAAAGTTGTGCAGCTATGGCTGGGTTGCATCATATCAGCATACATACATTTTATGTGACTTGCGACCAACTATGATGTTAACAACA
>JAECUM010073682.1:0-14070 GCA_016617855.1 Megalonaias nervosa | reverse complement strand
ATATATAGTATATATATATATATATATATATATATATATATATATATATATATATATATATATATGTTACAGTGACTAATTGCTGTTATACTAGCTCTTGGAACAGATATTTAAATTTTTCGTGTCATACACGGTCAACACATATAGGCATATTTCCGAATTCTTTTCGTAGAATTATATAAAGTCTAAGTTTCTTTAATGTAAAGATGAATATACAGACTGAAGAAACATACATACATACATACATACATACATACATACATACATACGACCGCTCCGGTGGCCTAGTGGTTAGAGCGTCCGCCTCGGATGCGGGAGGTCGCGGGTTCGAACCCCGGCCGAGTCATACCAAAGACTTTAAAAAATGGTACTAACAGCTGCCTCGCTTGACGTTCAGCATTAAGAGGTTAGTGTTAGGACTGGTCGGCCTGGTGTCAGGATAATGTGACTGGGTGGGACATCATGCTACATGTCTGCGGCATGATGCCCCAGTGATAGACATCACTATAAACTGTCACACTGCAGACATCGTAGCGATATGACTGAAAAATTGTTAAAGCTACGTTAAAAATCTAAATCACACACACACACACATACATACATACATACATACATGTAGCAATATTTTATATTTTAAGTTGTACTGAAGCGCCAGATCAAACTGTTGATGTCATACAAAGCTAAATTCGATTCATTTTTATGTTGGTGTGACTTGAACCCTGTATATTTACTTTAACAGCTTTTATTCCTTTCGAAATGAAAGAATGCCGAAAGGAAATCGCCCAAACACCTGTATTAACCAAGCTGATTGATATAAATACCGGATAGTATCAATCAATTGACTGCTAGGCAGGTAGTTGAACTGCGAAGTGAAATATTTAGGTGGAATAAAGATTGCTTCAGGATTATAAGGCTTGTCAGTATCAAAGGACAAACTTACCTATTTGTCACGCTTACTTGCTGTCAGCAGTAACGCATTCAGTCAGCAGGAATACCCCAATATCATGTATAACGACCGCTGTTTTGCCTTGTAGTCAAAATAATAGTGTCGTTCTATTACATGTATAGTTTACCTGTATACATGCGTTTATAAACACCGCTGTTGTATTAACAAGGGGACTATTTATCCAGGAAGTAAATTGCGCTGTTCAGGACTCAGACCACTATATTCTAGCTCCCTTCCATTATGAATCGTACCCCACCTCCGGACTTAGAAAGTATTTACCTGCCACTGTAACAGTTTTTTTTAAACTGAGGATTATTGATTTAATCCATTTAAACCTTATACATTTCAAACCAAACCTTATTAAGTCTGCTGAAACCTTTTACTTTTGAAAACTAAGGTCGTCAACGAAGAGTGCATCGCTGAAGACATGCAGCTTTAGGTAGAACGAGCAGCCTAATGTACATTTTAAGGTGCACCTTCTGACGAGGATGCCGGTAAAACGGAAATTCGGTACATTTATACTGTATACAACGTGCAAGATGCCAACTGCAATAACCTGAAAAATTAAATAATAGGGAACGCAACTACAGTGAATAATTTCTCTTAATCAAATGTAAGGTTCAGAGATTAAATAATCCTCAGTTAGACAGTATCTGTGCCAGATATATAGTTTTTAAGATCGGAAGTGGGGTATACAGCCTACGCGTTAAATAGTTTCAGATGTTCTGTGGAATACATGACCTCACATGGAACTATTGAAGAATGTTATTCAGTAGTTATTATTATTATTATTATTATTATTATTATTATTATTATTATTATTATTATTAACTTACTGCAACATAAAATAAATGTTTTTTTTTTTTTATAGCTGAGCTAAGAACTATATTTTATAAATGAATTTAATACAAACAAAATATTATCAACAGGGTGCTGATTAAACAGATTGTAATGGAGCAAATGTTTCTGTCGATCTCTGTAACATATTTATCTGGACACGGTGTACGATTAATTAGATTTATGGAGACCTGCGCGCGTTAAATCGCCATAATGCACGGATTGGTACAGTCTCTGTCACGAGTTTAGCGATTTTTGATTAAAGCTACTTTTGTTTAAACTGAACAGGATAGGGGTCAATTTCTGATCGGTATGGAAAATTGTCATTTCTGAAAGTTACCAGGAATCAGTTGGTAATCAATGTTTGTCAGGCGAACTGCATTGTTTTCAGCCTTGTTCAGGCAGGAACTATATTTCATCCAGATTGGTCACGCTGTGAAGGGGGCGTGGTTTCACATGAAAGCTCTCAGTTTAAATGTGCAGATAGCAAATTTGAAATCAGTCTACGTTTTTTCTGCAAAAGAAACAATCTAAGGGGACACCTAGTGATTTAAGGAGTAAATTCACTCGTAAAATCATCCAGGGGAAGCGATTGTCTGGAAAAATTGACAGACACGGTTCTGGAAGTGAGAGCTTGGAAACACAAGGTATTTGCAAAAATCTATGTAATTCGTTGATACTATTATGACGATTTGTTTGATTTATTTGCTTGTATTTGCATGGATTTATTTGTTTAAGTTCGTAGATTTAATTTTCTTGATATGGTATGCCTGTGTTGAGTTCGTTTATCTGAGTCCATACAATGATATTTTTCTTTATATAAACATTGACGACTCGTTTGAACGTATAGTCTCGATTATTATAGGAAATTATGTATCTAGAATTTCATGCCTTATTTTAGTTGAGATGAGCTGCAAGAATCCGTGTGAATTCTCTGACCTATATATGAGTTCACGTATGATAACCACTTGATTGTTGTTATAAATACCGTAGTGCAAGGAATTTCATTCATTTGTGTAATTGAGACTAGTCTGGAACTAATGTCTCGGTGGTGTGTTAAAACAGCAATTAGCAGGACCATTAATTTTGTGAAACTAGGTTGTTTACGGTCTGTCATGGCCAGTTAGACTAGATAGCTGTAAGATCTGTTTGAATTAGGATAGAATTTATCTGACATAACGAGGGGAGGTATTGATCTATTCCCCCAGTATAATGTGACGGAAGATTTAGGTTGCCTATTTTTGTTATTTTGGAAGGTGAGATAGCTACGGGACGTCACGTATTACAAACCCAAAGTGGACACAAAGTTGGAAGGGGCGAAAGAGGCGAGACACCTGAGAATTTGGAAAAGAAAGGGAAAAGTGGAGAAGACCCAGACTTACCGGCACAAGGAAGTCAAAAGGGATAGTCGCTGTGGAATTTGGACTGAATCAAGACCATCAGGTTATGAAACTGTACAAAGGATTGTTCGATGTCACTCGATTAATGATGAGATAATTCTATGGCTTAACAGATCGGCTATTGGTATCATCATATCTGTATTTGAAATTCGTTGAATAAGTTAATTCAAAAAGAAAGAAGTGTATCTTTCAATCGTAATGCATTATCACTTTTGTTATGAACTTTATTGTTAGGAATTTTGATTAAATTTTGTCTTTTATTTGTAACGGGGGCTCGTGTTATTCTGTTCTATATACCTGCACAGATATTTATCTATTCCACCCATAAGTTTCACACTTTATATTAATATTTACTCGTTCCGGGCAAATTACACCGTCGGCGATCACCTCTAGATAACGATAACCAAACCCCATAACACTCACCCCAACAAAGCTGGGAGGAGAGTTATGACACAGATCTATAACAATATGACGATTATGTTCATCACAATATTTGTGATATATAATTTAACTTATTCAAACATAAATATATCAGCAAGGAATGAAAGGACCTAGCCCTAAGAGGATTTTTATCTGGACTTGTTCTCCAAGATTCTGGTATACCAAGGGATTTCATCTTCTCCACCAAAGGTTCTGTACTTAAGTAGTATGTGACTTTTATATGCAAATAAGGGAACATTTTAAGGTATTTTATAATCAGAATGATCATACAGTAAACCTCCAGTAGTGTATGCAGCTACACTTGTTCTATAAAGAATATTTAGCTCACTGGAAGATACGGGGGGGGGGGGTGCAAATCATAAGTGTAATAAATGCACTTTGTTTAGCTCAAATGCAAATCTTTGATTTATGGCTGGTGTTGGAACTAACCAAAACATTTGCGTGTAAGTTGTTAATTTAAAAGTTTCGTCCAGTCTCTGGAGGTTGTGCTTTCTTCACCATAAAAAGTGGCGTCATGACAAGGAATGTTGCTCTTACGAGATAGGTTATGATAAAATGAGTTCTCGATAATTTAAATGTTTTCGTTCTCTTTAAAAAAATAAAAAAAAAGAACTATGATGTAAACAATGTTAGTGTTATGAATATTTTACTTGTATTTTTGTTCGTTAGTTTTTTTAATTGTTTTATTTCATTACATGCTATTGTAATGTAACATTGAATGTTGGATTTAACTTTGTCCAAATCCAAGTTTATTTTCTGCTTGACCTGAATGGATTTTTTTTGTTTTTGTTTTATTCTGTGAACAACTAATACATAGCTATATTATTCTCTATGTGTATGGGTTTAATATCTTGATCATTATTAATAGAAGTAAATATGTATATTTTGGTCTTGGTCTAGGTTATTGGAATTCACCTGGCGTGTACTTGACATAGTCCAGGCACTGTATTGTAATTTTTAGAAATAGGTCTCTAATAATAACTAACATTTTTATTTCGTAAACATCACGATCATTCTAGAAGGTTACTTTCCATTAGGTAATAGTTTCTTTTAGAAAATGATAATTGTGACCTGAGGTCAAGTATAGGACTATATAATCTTGTCACTAAAGGGAAAATTCGTTCGCGCTTTAAGATCTAGCACAGTCATGTTATATGTTGTGTCCAGTAAGTCATTTTGGGCTGGAATTTATTTCTTCAAATTATTGAATTCAAGTGATTATTTTCTCTGGAAAGTGCTCTGATAAAATTCTTGGAAAGAGAAATTGACTGGAATTTACTGTGAATTAAAACCTTGAATTATGTTACTGTGAGTCAACAAAAGACTTGTTGACACGTCAGCATTTTACAGGCTACAACAGACACATCAAAGCATTCAGCTTTCAAGTTAATTTGGACTCTATTAAATTTTATTCAGGATATTAAATTATTAGGACTTGCGTCTGTAATTATAGGATTATTTTGTGATTTAATTATCAATACAGTAAGTTCTTATTTCATTTTCACTTTGTATTCTAGGGAAATTAATTATTTGGTCAATTTTACAAAACTTGATGCTTTTCACTCCTTTCTGTTGCTTATTTTAAGAGCATAGTCTTGTAACAGGCAGATTTATTTTCACAGAGAAAGATGGGCATGCCTAGATTGCAAAACTAATGCAAATTTTAATTAGGCTATACCAGTGCATGGTAGATAGATAATGATGAGGCAGATTGTATATGTATGCCTCAAACGTTGATTGTTCCTGAACCAAATGAAATTTAATGTCACCAAGAACGTAATGAGCATGTCTAATTCCGTCAAATATACACGGCACGTACCCAAATCTTTGTCTTTGTCCTCTTTATTTATGTCTCTCAAATGGCGCATATTATTAGCTATCCTATTTGCCCTGTAGTCGTGTGGAGCAATTTGAGTTTTATACAAGCATTACAGGTTCATAAGTATTTGAAATGATACAGTCGAAATTTTAATATTTATGCTTCAAATGTGAAGCTAATTTCTCTTTAACATTTATAAATGTAAGATAAACTTGGTTGATTTCATGTAGTTTGCTAAAGATTTTGTTCAAGACGCTCTCGACTGCTAGCATTGAAAGTATGTTTAAATGTACATTATCCAACACTTTTCTGACGTTAATCTGTGACTCCGCTACTAAATGAAGAATGTAAATTTTATGGCATTATCATTGTTTCACGATATTTGATTTAATATACAGTTTCCCGAGACTTTTCAAACACAGGAACGTGTAAATCAACATTGTTGGATTATATTATATTTGGATCTCACTCTAGCAACGCCTTCAACAGGTTGTTGATAAAGGGTTTCTAGGCTACACTATCGTCCTGGTCAAATAGTTAATTGATCTCTTTTAAAATCTTATATGAATTGTACAAAAGGTGGCCAGTATTTGTTAATAGTAGTAGTTCTTCAGCTTTTTTTCAGTTTCTTATCTGCTAACACTGCTAACACTTATCAGCTACAATAATTTTCGACAGATTTACTTTAACTGTTTACATCGTTAACGGTAAACATCGTTCTATGGTAATCTTGTATATTCTCGGAATTAAAATTTACAAAACATTGATAATACTGTTTTAAATGCTACCAAACATTTCAGATCAATCATGTCTAGAACAATGACTGTACGTTCCTGAAGTTTCTTTGAACGACATTGTAAACAACCAATAAATGCAAACGTGTTATTCGCATTGACTCTTTTATTATATCGTAAATTGTTGTCGTTCTATGAATGTGGAGTTTGACATAAATTATAACATATTGAAATTTATGAACTGGCTCCTACCTCCGCCGTGCCAAAACAAAAATACTTACCTAATGAAAACAGTGACATATAACATATGCACTAACTTTCATATAATTTATATCATATAAAAAGAACTCATATACATTGTTCAATTAATATCCTGTATTGCCTGCAAAAATAGTATACACTGACTGCAAAAGAATAGTGTTACGTATATGTAATTAAATTATTTGTGTGTTAGTTTTAAATTTCTTTTTATTTTATTTTTGTTTCATTACATTTTATTGTAAGGATAATATTTTTACTGGATTTGACATTTTTCCCAGTAAATTTAGTTCAGTCCTTTCAGCCTGATTAAAACGTACTTGACTGCTACATTATATTTTAGCTGACCTAGTTCTTGACCTTGGTTCTGAATTCGTAAACACTAAGTGAAAATGATTGGTCATTACCAAGGTCATGTTCAGCCCTCGTGTTAGCTCTGTTGTAAACAGTTTTTTTAAAATTCATTTCCAGTGTGGGAATGATTGATTCTTAGCTAGGACTATTCTAGCCTACATGCTAATTGACTTGTAGTGAGTGATCACGTGACCCGTCACGCGGGCTTGAAATTACGTTTTAGTTGGGTTTAATTCTCAATCTCAGTGTTTCTGAGTCAGTTGTAAATAATACCTTGAGGCTGAAAGGTATTCCTGTTGTTGCCATTTGAATTGAGTTTTATTATTTAAAATAATTTATTCACCCTGGAAAATACTCTTCTTCATCGAAATTCTTGGACAAAGATATTTACTAAAAATTATTCGGAATTCTATTCTTGGTGACTCAACAAGGAACTGTTGACACATCAGCCCAAAACAGGTTATAGAGAACGTCATCGTCTTCCATTTTGGAACTTCATCGAGATTCGAACTTGGATTCAATTAGAACTGTTTAGTGATAGGACTTATATTTTTAAATTCTAGGATTAATTTTTGGATCATATTCACAAACCGTAAGTCCTTTTTCATATTTTTACCTTGTTTTCTAGGGAAATAAATTATTTTGTTAAATTTACAAAGCTTGTTGGCTTCACTCTTTTCTTTTGTTAATTGTGTACGAGCCTACAAGTAACAATAGTTTGTAAATTCAAAAGCAATAAACAAGCAAGAACTATATGGACGATTTTGAAGTTCTTAAATCAAACGGAATATAACACCAAATCATGCATAGAAGTCTTTGATGTATAGTTGCATCTTTTCTAGTCTTTATAGGTTAGTTTGCCTTGCAGACGCAGTTGTTAACCTTGTTTGTTATTTTCCTTGAGCGATTCCTTTCGAGACAAAAGAACCATTGTCAGCAAGAAGGACGAGGGGCCACACACAGAAGTCTACTGTAGTCCCTGATTTTGACTAACCTGCCCCCTTCCTTTACGCAAGAAATTACTATTTTGGTTTACAGACAAAACTTTGTTATTTTCCTTGAGCTATTCCTTTCGTGAGAACGGGACCACTGTCAGCAAGAAGGACGAGGGGCCACACACAGAAGTCTACTTTAGTCCCATTTTTTGTGTAAGCTCGGTATAGAGCGGTGTCAAATGTGTCTCCTTTCTTTACCCATGACATAGATATTGGAGGATCTTGTACGCACATAAACCACACAATATCTACGCAATTCCAGGCATATGTAACAAGCTTTTCATTAGTTGGATCGATTTTCTTCGGAATCAGATTCCAGAATTCCTTCTGTATAAATGTCTGAAAAAGTAAATACATATTTTGTACTCTAAATATGAGCCTGGTCCAGTTCAAAATGTAGTTATTAACGATGTAGAAGAACAAATCTATGAACACTTCACAAAAGTTTGACAGTTTCTCTAGTGTTTCTTGTCTTGTGTTCTCACAGAATTGATCCTATTAGATGAAACATGTTTTATCTCTTCTTTCTTCATGTATCCAGGTTGCCAAATTCAGATACATGTCACTTGCATGAACTGAATTTTCTTTGGCTTTGAAGCAATAAGTACAATTGGGAACTCAGTCTAATTTATATTTTCACGTATTTCCATAACGATTGCTATAAATCCTGTGATAACGTGTTTGTTTTTGTTTAAATTTGTTAGTTGATGGTGAATGCTAACCGAAAGCTAAAGGCACGTGAAGATTGATATGTAGCTAGATGCGATTAAATCTATATATCTCAATGACCCCGTTAAATGCTTAATAGAACAAAAAATAAACAAAACAACTACTTTTGAAAAACGAAAACAAACAATGGGCAAGACTACGATCTAGGTTACACTGTCCGTGGAATTTCAAAATTAACCTTAGATCTATCCGCTTTTGTCAACAAACATGTTGAGCTCAATGTCAATCACTCCCAAATTATCTTTACTAAAGATCCTATTGAAACGTTTAGATATTTGTTTCATTTGTCCTTGCAGTGATTTGTCCTAAAAATTCCCCACCCCACCCACCCCAAACTAACACGTAAATTTATTTCGGTTTCCCATACATACTGCTTTTTACAATTTAACCAATACACCACGTATATTTATTGCATCACTTGAAATATTTTGCTTACTTTTAGACTCTCTTCGTGTTTTTAAGATTTGCATTATATCTGAATTAACTAGAAAATAAATTGCATAGTTTACAACAATTAGAATCACAATTAAAACAACGACGTTTGTCCATAGTAGACACTTGGAAGCTCACTAAAATTTCCAAACGCTTTAGAAAAGTTTTGCTGCAAATCACTAAACTTTTCTCAAGCGTAAAATGATGCAGATTTTAAACGTATATTAAAATAAGCAATGAACCGGATTGTTTCTTCTGAATATTTACTCTTCTTATTGCCACAAAATTCATTATCCGAAGTTCCATTATTTTGTAACCTCTTTATCGTATTCCTGCGAAAATGAACAAGTGTCAAGAAATTCTTATTCACCGATGCAAATCCAGGAATCCTCTGCTTCTGAACGTATGCTTTAGATGTAAACAGTTTTTATGTAGCAACTGATGAGCATTGGTTTCCATGAAATAAACTCCCAATATCTAGATTATCTCCCTATGCAGAAGTTCTTTCCCTTATACATTGTTACGTCTAGGAAGTCTGCACTTTCTTTGCCAACTTTTTTTTACTTATGGATGACGGTTATTCATTCAGTTAAGAAACTCTTTCAGTTCTTATTCAGAATTCGTCGGAATAAAGAAAAATATCATGAATAAACCTAACTTAAAAGTGGTTGTTGTTCGACCATATCAAATATTTAGTTCTCCCGTTCAGCTACATTAATGTTGAAATAAGGAGGAGCAAACTTCTCTCACGTAGCTGTACGATTTTAAGATTTGATAAATATTTTTATTAAATTAAAATCGTTCTTCTCAAGAAAAATTTTCAATAAATTTCAATTTTCCAAATATTGAATATCCTCATTCATGGTATCTTTATTTTCCGGTGTTGGTATAAAATTCAGACCTTTTTTAAAGTATACCATACGTCACATTTGGAAAGATTTACAACTGAAGGTCCGGGTCCGGATTGCAAAGCCAATAAAGGTCCACCAGTGCTCACTGTATGGTACCGCAGTCTCGTCGGTCCTTTGCATGTCTTCAAACCTTGTTCGTAACTCGGAGTCTTCTAGTTTATGGATAAAATCAAAGCCTTTGGAGATAAAAAGCATTTAGCATGTCTAGGTTCATGTGTTCATCAAAGGAAAGGTTCTGAGATCTGAATAGAATATTTGTATTAAAATACTTAGGGTTTATTTAGAATGACATTGTACCCGCTGAAGCAAGATTTTTGCGTTGGGAAATACCTGTTCTTTTGCCAAGCAGCCCTCAGTTCTGAGAATCTGAACACCTCCCGTTTGCCAATCATTAGTTCCAATGTCCACAGATACTGTTCAGACTTTGTGGGTCAGTCGTCTGGGTCAAATTTGCCAGGTGATGTATCTTGCCACATGCAAAAATTCTTTCTCGACATTCCCAAGGTGCATTTGTTTTGTCAAATACATTTTAAATTTAAAGTGCAAATTACAACTACCTCTCAAAAATTAAGTATCATCCTATTTTCGTTGCGTTCTCGTCTTCGTCCTCAAAGTCGTGTTTCTGTGCTTGAATTTCAATGGTTGAAGGGGTTAGTCGGGTGAAGGTCGCACCTTAGTGGACGTGGCAGCTAGGGTGCGTACACAATCTGCATAGGATTGGTCAGAACATGGGGAGCTGAATGCTAAACCGCAGTATAAAGTACGTGTACAAAGACAGATAGTATGATAGATGGATGGATTAGTAAGTCAGGTTCATACTCAGATTGAATTATAACGCTCTCTAACAAGTAAACGATCGAGTATCGTGATTAGGGTCTTGTGCTCCTTCTATTGAATGGTTAAATCAAACTTTGCTTTGCGAAATTAACATTTTCAACTTTGCCGATAGGCAAAGACGTTACAGTAACTATTAACAATTTTTAATAACATCAAGGTAATATTACAGTATATTTATCGTGTAATATGTATATATATATATATATATATATATATATATATATACCATAACATATATATATATATATATATATATATATATATATATATATATATATATATATAATCAGGATAAGTTACATACATGCCATAAATATATAGAATTTTTTTTTTCTCTAATTGATTTTAATTTCTGTAGGTGCGGTGCCTGTAGAAGACAAGTCTTTTGTGAAAACAGGAAGTATCTCGAAGGTGTTACGGTAGAAACTTTCGGAAATAAAAGACTCAGTGAAATAAGACTCTCTACATAGGAGCTACACACCTATCTTTTAACATATCTCCAGTATAAAGGAGGGGAGAGGGGCAAAAGATTATTCGATGAAAAAATCCAAGATGCGTGAACTTACCAATAGCTAATAAAAACGCAATATCATGAATTTTATAATTATAATTGATAAGAAACAGATGTATAATCTAGTTGCTCAGTTTCTTTAATATAAGTCTAATTTCACCAATAGCAATCGGACACTTCCAGAGATGGATATATTTCGATAATTTTGTTTACAATGTAAACAACAAGATATTAAAGATCAATGTTCCGGCACCCTCTGTTATTCTTCATTTAACATTTGTCAGATATCTCTGCACGTAAATCATTCTAAAGTTTACAGGTTTATATGTACCCTAAAGATAAAACTTCATAACGCTGACTATGAATAATCTAACTAAAATAAACTTACATCACATACGTCATTTTTTAAACCCGGTGCGTCCATCTTTAACTTCTTAGCAGCAAGACCCTTAACAAATATTTCTTCCTTGCCATGAACTGTGAACTAATTTTTTTTAAAATAAATAAGAAGAAATAAATAACATATTCCTAGGGTAATTGTTGAGAAAAATTGGTTGAAATTAAATTTATCGAAATTAATTCCTACCGATTTAAGTATGATGGAAATATACAATCAAAGAGTACACACTATTTTAATACATAAACAAGGAGATCCTTTCTCTTCTGCAAGTATTTCTGCGATAAAATCCCAAAAGTTCTGTTGCAGTGAAGATAAGATTTGAGGTGACGTCACCGCTTATTTCATCAAGAGAAACATTCACTGTTAAGGGGTGTTCAGTTTCGAAGAAATACAATTTATCGGCTTTAGACAAATCGTTTCAATGGACAACAAGTTATTGACGTAGAAGAAAAAGCTGTGGTATTTCGCCCTTATTTAAAAGAAACGTATTAAAACAATCAATAGATATAAAAGTGGACTATTAATCATATGTTATCACAGAATGTTATCATAAGATTATAAATAGTGTCAAATACGATATTATCCATAGACCATATTATATAACGTCCTAATATTATAAGCCTGAATGTACTGTCATAGCAGGTATTATCTGGAAACATCACAAGGGTTTTGTCGAAAGAATATATTCGGATTGCGATTCAGAAACTGAACATGCAGGATAATATGCATTTTGGGGAGTTCAGATGATATCACAAGGCATCAGATATTTAACATGATACGGTCCTAATTATTGAATTAATTAACAATCATCATAATTGTAGGATTGATGTATTTGGAGCAATTACTTTCAGTTGTGCTTGTCAAATCAAGTTTCGACAAATATTAGTTGCATAAACCTTACAACGGAGACATAAAGAAAAACTGATAATAGTGTAGAATGACGGACTTTTCAAGTCCCAGATTTTGAGGAAAGAAATGTAGTTACCTCATTAGATGCCATTCGTTCTTGCAGCATGTTATGTATTCGTTTTGTCAGTTCTTCTGACGCTAGTTGTCTGCAGTACTTATAAGCATACTGTAATATATCGTAAGAACTTTAAATATTATGACACTTGTTGTCTACGGTACTTGGAAGGCTATTGTAAAAAAAAACAACAAAAAAAACATCATATGCATTTCATATGTTATGACGCTCGTTGTCTACAGTACGTATAAGTATTCTTTTGTATAAAAAATATCATTATAATTCAAATATTGTGACGCACATTGTCTAGTACTTATAATTATGCTGTAAAATATTGTAATAACTTTATATATTAGTATATTCTTTTCCTTTCTATAACAATACCTAATTGCTGCTGTCCTCTGGAAAGTTAATACTTGAGACAAAAATTGAAGTCTCCAATGTTCCGTTGTTCCCTGGATCGTCTTGCGTCTTGTTTGTTTCCTTTGTTTTGCTTTACCAGACTATTTCTGACCCATCTTATAAGACAGCACCCTTCTAATACTCATTATGGAAATCTTATCTGTAAATTGGTACCAACCCGAACAATTCTGAGTAGATCGTAGAGAATATGCCCTTCTTCCAGTCCTTGTTTCTGAAGGAATTCAAAGGCGTCTGTATATTCATTGCTGTAAAGTTCGGAGAATCGCTCTGCCAGGTTGGTCGGTCGATTAGTGTCTGATAAGTCTGCAATATTCGGATTTCCTTGATGCAGCAGCAGACTGGCTTCTTCACTCCGTCTGCAGGATACATTTAAACAACGCAGATCTCTATTTAGTTTGATCTTGAGGCAAACAGGTATTCAAAGAAAAACAATACAAACAAGAAGTTTCCTATCAGACAAAGAAGACAGCTTTGTTCTTTGAGTATCTTGTCACAAAATACAATAAACCTATCAGAACATTAAAACGTAGGATAAGTCAGGATTAACAAATGTATATTCAGCTAAATCAAAACATTGATTCTGCGAGAATAATAAAACCATTATCTACTTTTAGATATGGTTTAAACGTCCATATTTAAGAGAAACCGTGTAAGGTCTCTGGCTAAAGGCTGCTGCATATAAAACATAAGATTATGCACGTATGCTCGTAATAATCTATTATTAACATGAAGATCGTAGTATGAGAGGTGCTTGATAATTCTGTTAAATGAGTGCATCTGCTTATCAAGAAGCCACTATGTTTTATATCTTTCTTTTTATGCCCCTGTGAATATACATTACAGGTAACATTACAGCTTAGTATTATACCTGTTTGACAGAAAAGAAATTGATATCATTTCATAGTGTTACTGTCTCTATCCAATTGCTCAATGAATCACAATCAGTACACACCCTGCAAAAAACCTAAACTTTACAGTATGATATGTGCCAAAGTGGGAGAGGTTTAGTGAAACCGGATAGATGGTGAATAAACATGCAAAGGTAATGCTATTTCACATGTGACTATATATATATATAT
>JAECUM010073678.1:0-13442 GCA_016617855.1 Megalonaias nervosa | reverse complement strand
TGCCTGAGAACAAAGAAAAATAGCAAAATATAGTGGTCACTTTAGTAAACACAGAGTTCAGTAAGGATACAAATTCATGATATCTGTATTAGAATAGAAATCCCTATTATAAAATCTATATTCATGGACATTAAATTAGTAGGTATTAAGGGTCTGATCAATGACCCCTACAAATAATAAGCCACCAAGAAAATTTGTGATTTCACAGTATCAGAAACATACATGGCTGACAGACAAACAAACAGAAGGACAAAAGATTGATTATAATAAATGAATACAAATAAAAATATGCAGTAGATTATATGATCTATAAGAATTCAGTAGATTACCTCCAGTTGGCTGTCATTTAAATCGCTTTTGTCCCCAACCCAATATTAAAATCGCTTCTGCCGCCCACTAACCCATAGCCAGAAATTATATTAAAAAAATATGCTTCTGTAGGGGGCAGTGTTTTTCAACTAAAACATATCTGATGGCGGATCATAATTTTTTTAAACTGCTTCTGTTGTGGGTTGGTTGAATTTGAAAGTGCCTTCCCCCTGGGGGGTATGTTTTACTGGAACAGCCATTAGGTCTAACTGCAAAACCGCACAGATCCAGATCTGCCACTACCAACTGCACTAGCTGATCTGGGCCTATGCAGTTTTTTTGAGTAACAACTAGAACAAAC
Organism: Megalonaias nervosa; assembly: GCA_016617855.1. Taxonomy (NCBI): domain Eukaryota; kingdom Metazoa; phylum Mollusca; class Bivalvia; order Unionida; family Unionidae; genus Megalonaias; species Megalonaias nervosa. Next base: position 12,772 of record JAECUM010073678.1, on the reverse strand, counting down.
GACACAGATCATGATCTGCTGGCTCATTATGCAATGGTGAATTAGGGTCAACCATATATTTTTGATTTCGTATACCCCCCATTTTGGGGCTTCAAAAAGATAATTTCTCACTGACCCTTCTACAAGTCAAGATTTGCAAATGAAATCTGCTTATCATCAAGCAGTCTAAGATGCACTTTGGAAAATTAAATATGATTAAATAGATAAGAAAAATAAAGACAAAATCAGTGTTAAATAAATGCAATTATATTATTGAGAGGATTATGTCACAAATCATTTGACAACAGATTTGAATTTCCAGTAATTGTATATAGGCTAATATGAAAACATAACTTATTCTCAATTGGAAAACTTTGCATTTTTGGGTCATGCACATTGACCACCATTGGACCTGAAACATACTTTTTGAGTTTCCAAAAACCCAGCACTGTCTGGAAACATGGCAAGGATGTCACAAACCTGTTTAAAAATAATAGCCCCAAATCATCCAATTTAAAATATCCTGTAGTATGTCAATTCCATACATCTTACAAATAAAAAATTACGGTCAAGTTCACACTTTTGTAATTCACAGTACGATATCCTATGAATTTCACAGTCTAATGTCAGCTGGTACAAAGCCCATGAATTCATTCTCATTGTCTGAGTCACCAAATAAAGTTTTGAAAAGCTCCAGTCAGTTCCTGCTGAGCAGAATTTTCAGAAGTTGTTGAAGTTTGTTTCTATTGTTAATAACAGTGACTGTACTCAATAACAGATCAGTAACAGTTAAATAAATTTGAAAAGGCCATTATGTTCCTTTTAAAATCATGCAAATAAGAAAAAGCCTTCATGTCATTATGTTTCCTTTAAAATCATGCAAAGAAGAAAAGGCCTTGATGTCATTGTTTCCTTTAAAAATCATGCAAAGAATTAACGTCCTTGATGTCATTATGTTCTCTCTAAAATTATGCAAAGAAGAAATGGCCTTAACAGATGATGGATGATGTAAGACAGACACCCCACCCCACCCCACCCCACCACACCATACCATACCATACCATACCCACTTGACTTTGTGACCAGGTAAACAAAAATCACAAATCACCTTGTTACTTTTGTATATAACCCTCCCCCTGCCCTGAATTGGACAGTGATTGAGATGTTATAATCTGACATCCATCAAATAAAAAGGTTGTAACCTGACATACATTAATTAACAGGATGTAATCTGACATCTATCAGATAGAGGCTGTAATCTGACATCTATCAGATAGAGGCTGTAATCTGACATCAATCAGATAGAGGCTGTAATCTGACATCAATCAGATAAAGAGGATGTAATCTGACATCTATCAGATAAAGAAGTTGTAATCTGACATCCATTAGACAGAGGTTGTAATCTGATATCCATCAGATATAGAGATTGTTATCTGGCATCATTAGATAAAGAGGTTGTAACCTGATATCCATTATGTATACATTGTGTGTTGACCTGCTAAGGATGCATATATAAAGTTTTCTTCAAAAGTATTAGAAACCCACAGTGTAATCAAAACTTTAGTACATGTGACTATTTTACTCTTCTCAGGGACCCTGGTGGAGGAAACCAAAAATACTCCACCCCAACCCCCAAGATGGCAACCATCTGGACACATGTAATGAATGGCCAGTTTGATGAAACTCTATACAACACTTTAGAAAAAGGAGATAGGGAATGGACATATGGACTAAAAAAGAACAATGTACTGGATGAGGATAACAAAAAAATTACCCCATGTCTGACTAGATTTTTGTTGCATTTAATGGTCAAAGTGAGTCATGTGGGTCAGTAAAAATATACCAGGTCAGTGTAACACTATTTAAAGTAAAAAATGTGGGATAATAAATTATCCCATCAAAGTGATGATTGGACTAAATCATCCCATTAAAGTGATGATTGGACAAACAGATGTTAGAAAACAAACTGTAACAAGTTACCTTCATGAGAATGTCAACATACGGGTTGTGCTGTGACATGATCTCCTTGACGTCCCACTTGACGGTGGCCATGGACTGGAGTATGCTGTCAAAGTGGATAACATGGGAGCTGACAGCCCAATACACTGGCTTACGTAACTCTGTGGCCATTTTTACTGTCTAGAATGGAAATTAATATATTAAAATTATTATTATTTCACTGTTATGCAAGGAAGAGACCAAAATAATTTTTTAAGTGCTATAAAGAGAGAGAAAAGGGAAGGAGAAGATATGGATATCCATATCAATTAAGGCCAAATAGTTTGATCTGTTCCCTGGACAACCATAAAAATGTAGTCTGGGGAGGGGGAACTAATTCTGATAGTAGTAATTACTAGAAACATAAACCCATTTTGCTGTCCCAGTGCCTTCTGCATAAACCAAAGTCATCTTTTCAGGACGAGACTAGTCGGCAGAGCAAGGTGGGAAGAGGGAACCTGGCAATACAGGTAAGTATTACATCATCAAAATTAGTTTTATCCCATCACAAACTACAACTTAACGTCAGTAATACATTATGTGTTGGTACTGCAAAGCTGAATTTGCAAGTGTGATGGAAGGTTGATGGCCTCAAGAACTTGAACAAAACAAGGAATACTCACCCTTATTGTAGAAATGTAAGTTAGAATCTTTTAACTTCAGCTACCTTTTTGTGCTACAACTATGGGCTCAAAAGAATATATTTCTTCACTCTGGTATGTCAAGGAACAAAAGTAGGAAGCGGACATTGTAATGTGTGATTACCAAAATGCAGCCTCCATAACATCCTCCAATTATGAATGAGTTAAACAGTCCCATGAAATAGCAATGGCTCAGATCTCATTTGGCTTTAATCCTCATGAATGCCGTTTGGTCCAAGACTGATAAGCTCTCTTGATTGTTTTGATAATTCACCTACAAACTGTGGATACTGGAATGTCAGTAAATCCCTTTATGGTGTGGAAAAAATGTTTGCAAGCCTTTCTTTTCTTTTTAGAAGCCAGCAAGCAGAATCTTAATGACCTAACTGGGCATAAAAGATTTTCTTGATCATCCCCAGTACAAATCTGACTGATACAGGGGATCTCTATTTGAAGGAGTACTACCAAAGTTAGTTGGTTCTTGGCTAAGAAACCTGGTTGGGCAAAGGAGAGATATTGATTCCTAATTGCCACTGAACCTCGGATAACCTTGATCAATAGACAAGGTATGAACTTACTCCTTAGACAATAGACAGGGCAAGAAGCTCATGCCTTAGACAATTGACAGGGCATGGAGCTTACTCCTTAAACAATAGACAGGGCATGAAGCTTACTCCATAGCCAATAGATGAGGCATGAAGCTCTCTCTCCTCAGACAAGAGACAGGGCATATAAGCTTACTCCTTAGACAATAGACTGGGCATGGAGCTTACTCCTTTGACAATAGAAAGGGCATGGAGCTTACTCCTTAGACAATAGAAAGAGCATGGAGCTTACACCTCAGACAATAGACAGGGCATGAAGCTTATACCTTAGACAATAGACAGGGCATGAGGCTAACTCCTTAGACAATAGACAGGGCATGAAGCTCTCTCTCTCCTCAGACAATGGACAGGGTATATAAGCTTACTCCTTAGACAACAGAAACGGCATGAAGCTCACTCCTCAGCCAACAGACAGGGTGTATAAGCTCACTTCTTAGGTAATAGACACGGCATGAAGCTCACTCCTAAGACAACAGACAGGGCAAGAAGCTCATGCCTTAGACAATAGACAGTGCATGAAACTTGTGCCTTAGACACAGACAGGGCATGAAACTCACTCTTTTTTCTTGCAGACACTAAGAACATCAAGTAAATGATCTTAAAGATTCTTGAAGGAAGCTTCACCCAAAGGCTCAAGTGGGGATTCAGTTAAGACCAAAAGAAAAACGAGAGGATCCATTATGGCATGAGTGAGTGAGACATTGGTCTCTGCATCCAAGAATACCTTCTTAGTCTGGCAATGTAATATATCAAACCAATGGTTAGGCCTTCCGAAAACTTCAGTGTGTTAGATAGAGCTGCCCAACAGTCCTTTATAGAAGAAACTGAGCATTGTTCCTCTTCAAAAAGAGAGTGAAGAAAATCAGCCACCGTGCTCAAAGAGGGACAGCAAGAATTAATGTACTTCCTACTGCACCAACTGTGAAAAGCTTCTCCACTTGGCATCACAGAGCTTCACGTGGAACATCTGGCCTAAATGATGCACTCTGCAATATTGCTTAAAAACTTGTCCTTGCAGCTGGATCACCTGAGATGAGCCAAGCATGAAGGTGGTGAATATGTGGGCTATTGTGTAGCAGGAAGATCTTGTGCTGAGAAAGAAGGTCCCTCCTCTGACGTGATGACCTGAACAGTCTGTCAGCAGGTCAAAAAGAATACTGGAGCTATCAAGATGAGCAGAGCAGTGGAGGTCCCAAGCACTTGTGAAATTCTGATGGGTGGAAGACTTAAGCTGACTGGCAATCCTATTTCAGGCTTAAGCCAGCCACTGCAAATGCTCTCTGATCTGGAACTGGGGAGATCTAAAAGGGGAGCTTGTTTTTCAGTTTTGTCAGAAACAAGTCCACTAAGGGTCTCCCTGACAGTCTGAACAAGGAGTCTGCTACAGACTGGTGTAGTTCCCACTCTGTGATGAATACCTTGCCTTTTTGCCTGAATATTCTGACAAACTCAGATAGTGATCCCCCTTCAGGTTGTCTAGTTTAGGACATTCAAAATCTCCATACAAAGAGAAGTGGGATGTGTGCTGCCTTGTCAACTCAGGTAAGGCATGTTGTCAGAAGAGACCATCACACAGTACCTTCGTAATGTGTCGACACACCCCCTCTTAGGGTTAAGAATACTACTATAATTTTATATTTTATGGACTGATTCTTCAAGGGACTATGAACTCTTAAGTCCTAATCCTTCTAGTTTCAATGAGTACCCTACCCTGAATCTTATGCAACCATGTACAGATATGAGTGAGATTTGGGGCATGCATGGGGACTCCAGTCCAAACCCAGTCTCAATTTTCCAAGGAACTAAAGTAATGTTGAAGATCAGATCCAAGAGAAATTAGAGCTGTTTACGGTTCCTGTGTGGTTTCCAGTTTACCTAGAGGAGAAACTGGAAACGGCACAAGTAAAGTCTTCTTAGGGAAACCAGGTTTGCCACATAGTTCACGGTCCCAGGGGAAACCAGGTTTGCCACATAGTTCACGATCCCAGGGGAAACCAGGTTTGCCACATAGTTCACAGTCCCAGGGGAAACCAGGTTTGCCACATAGCTCACGGTCCCAGAAGTGATAGATACAGGCAGGTCAACAACCTGTTCCTAGCACTTCCAACAGGGCCAGAATCTGATCCACTGTCCTGTAGGTAAAGCTGGGTACCACAAAATTTTTTTGTTCTATATGTGAATATACTATGATACATACCATGACATACCACAATTATATTAAAGGCAAAAAATGGACAGGGGCCTGACTAACTTTGCTCTGATTTATAGCAAAATAACACCATACTATATCCATGATATTATTTGAAAAGAAAAATTATCTTCAGATAAAAGAAACTAAAATATCACAGTGCAAAAAAAACCTGCAGCCCCACCAAAAAAAACAATTATTAACAGTTGTATAAGCTGTCATGTATAACCTGCAACTAAAGTGGGATGGTTAAGCTTACACTAGAGCTGATACCCTGTAAAAGACATTGTGCTGACATTATAGAGTTTTCGTTGCTAGAAATATGAAGTGTTGACAGTGAAGCCTACAGTTTACCAGCCACTCTATTAATATAATAGGCAGGGAAACTCTGAATGGGATGCTAATGTTTGGGCAAGATATTTTTCAGAGACAGCCAGTAAACATGAAACACACTCAACAAACAAGAAAATGTTTAGTGGATGTGAGAAATCATATAAAATTTAAAAATAAAACTGCTCTTATGAAAATCTTAGACTGATTCACAGTCTTACAAAGGAAAACATGTGCTTAACATATCAGCATACACAAGTAAATAACTAAAAAATGATATGTCTCTTGTTTAATTTGTTTTAATCTGAAAATTTTCCAAAGGTTGGATTTTGCCTGATTATTTTTCACAACATTCCATCTGGCCACCTTGTTGGCACATGTCAAATATGTGATTAAAGAACAATAAATATAATTATATTTGAAATATTCTAACTTAATTTGTGAGAAATACAACTGTTTTTTTTTTTTTTCAAGAAAAAATATTTGTTTGAATTATTTTGTCATAAAAAATGAAAACATGCTGTTAATATTATTAAATTCCTAAAAAGATTACTTAAGATTTTCTGTACATTCCTTATCAATATAAACTACCTTAGTACTGGTACAGTGAAAATGTATTGTGATAGTTCCACTGGAAAAAATACTGCAGTAAACGGGAATACTGGTAATACCATACACCTCTACCTGTGGGACAAAGACTAATCCCTTATCTAAGGACATTCAGCCCTACATATACAAAATCATGAGATGTGATAATCTCTGATTTCACTAGGTTAGGTAAAAGGCCCAGCCAGGTAACAATGGGCCAGCAGCGGGACAGATTGAAACTTAAGGATTAGTGTGGCCACTGTGAACCAGACAGTCACTGAAATACTGGAGGATAGCAATCCCCAGTAACCTAAGGTGGATGGCAACAAGTCTGGCTAGGCCAAATGGCAGAGTGCAAAATTGGAAGACTTCCCCATTCAAGCAAAACTGGTGGTGCTTCCTGTAAGGAGGAAAAATGGCAATTTGTGAAGGTACACATCTTGGAGGTTGATGGAGACTGCCCAGTCATGGAGCATGATGGCCAGTCTGACTAAGACTGTGATCTCCATCTTAAAAAGTTTCTCCACTAGAAACTTGTCTAAGGTTGAAAGGTCTATAATTCGACAAAATTTTCCTTCATATTTGGAAACCAGGAAGATCTGGGAAGAGATGGCCAGAGGCTGGTTATTCAATACTCTCTCTATTGCACCCTTCTGAAGGAAGGGAGTAAACCTTTTCCTTTAAATGCACCAAATTCAGCTAGTGGAACTGCATGGGGGTCTTTGTCAGAGAAGGATATTCCCAAAAATGAAGTTGGTAGCCTCCTTTTATGACAAAGAGGACCCACTCTTTTCTGTTATATTTGACCAGAAATTGCAAAAGACCACTAGCTAAGCATCTGTGCGATAGATGGAAGAGGAATGCACCACAAGCAAAGGAGTGAGCCTCCCTCCTTCCTTAGGTAAGAAGCTAGGACCCACAAACAACTTTCCTTGGCCTCTCCAGTAACCCCATCAGGTGGCCAGTGGGTGAGAGGAAGGTTTAAAATAGGAGTGCATTTTCAACTGGGTCTAGGGGCAGTCAGGCTAACCAAGTTTTATGGCCATTCCAACTGACTAGTAGTAGATGTGAGGGACCCGTGTTTGTAGTCCCTCAGGTTCTGGGAAGCCATGGAGGGGATCAGACCTCAGAAAAGGGATTCTGCCTCCAGAGGAGCAGCCCAAAGAGGTTCTTACTGTGCTCAAACAAGAACCTGAAAGTTTCCAGTCATTTTCCCTGTTGAGGTGAAGTAACTCTGCCAATAGTATTATGGATATGGACAGAGCATGCTAAGATGTTTTGGTGAATGCTTCCAACAAGCACTGATGCACAGCTGGGGACTAGGATTCCTCCTTCTGCAGGCTGAAGGAAGCTGCTGAAGAATGATTAGCATGAGAAGCTATGGTTACCAGTGACATAGCCTTGATTTCTAATGCCTACAGTGCCTTAACTGAAATGTGGCCATGGCCACTGAAGTGTCAACTTGTGATGCCCAGGCAGCCAAGGTGGGAGGTTTGAGGCCAGACAGGAGTATGAACCCTAAACAAGCTGGAGAAACCAAAGGTCTCAATGTAGAAGGAGGGACTGACCAACCCTCACACTGTCTAGCCAGCTGCTGCCCCTTTGTAAACCTTAGAGAAAGCTCCATGTCCATGGCTGAGTGGAGAAGCAAAAATAGGTCTGGTCGAGATGTAGCCCTGAAGAGTTTCTCTTACAATACAGTGTTTCTTTTTTTCTCTAATTACAAATATATACCATGGACCCATAACAATAACAGACATTATGTGGGTATTTTTCTCCCTGAACATGGAAGAAATTGAACCCATGACACACTGATTACAGAACCTAAGATCATGATGATAAAAGCTTAGTTATAAAGCTGGGTCTCAATCTGATTAGAATTTGGTCTCCAGAGTGGTAATAAAACCAGCCAATCTGATGCAAGATCACCTCATTAATGTGTGCAGATCAGACTTATTACAGAACCTGTTAAGACCATGATGTAAGGTTATTACCCAGCTGGTGTTTAACCTAATCAAAATTCAGTCTACAGAGTGGTAACAAGGTCAGCCAATCAGATAAAAGATTACCTAAAAACAATTATGAAGTGTAGATTTTGCTCATATTCAAATTCATCCAACATCTTGGTGACATGAGACTATTTAACAAGTCTGATCAATACCTGATTTGAAACAGAGTGCAGGATCATTGACAAGCCAATCATATGTAAGATCATCTCACCAACATGCATGGATCTTGCTCATAAATGGACTAAACTGAGTGGTAAAAAAACCTCAGTCAATTGGATACACAAATACCTCATGAATATTCGTAGGTCTTGCTCATAATAAAACTGATCCAACATATTGATGATATAAACATATTTACCATGTTGGTTAAAAATTCAGATCAAGAGCATGTTGTTTAGAATGGGGTAACAAGATCGGCCAACTAGATATCAAATCACCATAACTGAAATTATTTGATATCCTAATGAGATATATATTCCAAGCCTGAATGAACAAAATCAAATTAGAAATATGACCTCAAAAGCATTAACATGCTCGGCCAATCAGATGCAATATCACCTGATTAATATGCATGAACACTGCTCATTGTCAAACTCATCTGCAATCTTGATGATATACACCCATTTTCCATGTCTGATTCCAAACTTGATCAGAAATATGGTCTCCTGAGTGCTAATAAGCAATTATTGACAGACACAGAAAAGAAGATGAATGACAAATGATAGATGAAGGGCCATCCCGTCAGTTTACTTGGCCTTACATCCTGGCCTCATATTCACAAAACTCTTCAACTTTAGTGTACACTCAAATTAAATTCTGTATCTTTCTCAATCACTACATTGCCTTAGTTTTATGACACAAAATATCTTGACTCTGCAGTTTTATTCCAAATAATATGCAACATGTGAATCTTTTTTGTTCAGCTCAGTTTGTTTATTCTAAAATATCAAAAAGTGAGTTTAAATGTGAACTCAATTTGAGATGTTTCATGAATATGGGGATAGATTAGGTAAAAATGGTCTCTCAAGAATGGTGGTCTCTCAAAAAATTCATCACACTATATCACAAACTGATTTGTGCATTAAGATTAATTGATCTCTCATAGTACTGTATATACTCAATCATAAGATGCATAATGCACTGGTAGATCTTGGTCTGTGCAGTTTTTTAGGAGTAATCAGTATGACAGACAACACTGACCCTGAGCTGCAGGCACATTATGCTATGCCAGATCAGGATTTTTGTTGTTTGCAGTTTGACTCCACTTATAAATGAGTACATATGGTAGTGGTCTTTTATGTCCGGCTTTAGTCTATTAAAAATCCCAGAACAAAATGATCTAGAAAATGAGATTGTCAAAATTGTTTTTTTGCAAAATACAGGTATTTACATGCATCAGAAAAATGTATCTTTGAGACAAGGTGAAACAAATGTAGGATATATCTTGATTTTTATAACTAAAGACTGCAAGTGTAATAAAAGTGAGTTAATTTATTTTGATGGGAATTTTTCATGACTACATTTTTATTGGAACTTACATCTGTGTACTATATATACCCATTTATAAGTAAAGTCCAACCACAAACTGCACAAACCTAGATCTGCCATAGCATAATGTGTAGACAGATCCGAGTCTATGCCATTAGGAGTAATCAGTAGAATAAACATGGACCATGATCTGCTGGTACATTATTGTTTGCAGCTGGACTCGACTTATAAGGGAGTATATATGATACATTAACCTGACAAAAATGGCATTAATGGAAAAGACATTTTATGCTTGGTATTTTAAATTCAGAGTTTGTAGCACCCAATGGCATACTGCTAATAATAATAAATTCACAAAGGTTAGAAATTGTTTTAGGAAAAAATATGACACATTTATTGCTATTAATCAAGTCAAGGCTTACTTAATTACAGACATTTGTATGTGTATTGTAAAAACCTGGGAATAGAACTGCTGTAGAAATGCCTTCTTTGTGGAGGGAATCATGGTTTCCAGATGGGGTTCCAAAAATTCAAGCTGCTGTGCAAGGAAAACTCTGTAAATCAAGCAATGAAAAATTCTGATTATTTGAAACAGCCTACACCTCTCCAGTGAAAACTTGCAACTCACACACATTTTGGTCCAAAAATAAAGACTGCAGTGTAATTGAGGACATGATTTACTTAGGTACCTCACAAAAATTAAGAAAGCAATGGTGATTGACAGCAAGAAGAGAAAGAGAGAGTGGTGTGGGCATTAAATGCTTGATTGCTTATTTTACAATTGCATATAAACACCAACATTTGTCTTTGTGCATGTCATGGCTGCCAAACAAGAGGTCACGGGTTCTTAACTTGCAGTGGCATCCCAATTTTTTTAAATACTTTTTTTTGGTATTTTCATGTTCAATCATTCTTTTAAACTTGCTCATCTGAAATTTTTTATATATTTAATTTTACTTTTTTTTATTCCCCATCCTAGGAAGGGCAATTAAATTAGTTGGGAATAAATGTCAATAAATAGCTAGTTTCTAATTAAGTTTTTCATTTTTCTTTATAAATTATCTTTATTATTAAGCTAACCAATCTTTGAAACATCATTAAAAAAAGAACTCCAAGAATTTCAATACATGTGTACCAGCAAAACAATGGTGTAATATGTCACTGCTTTCTGCATGTTATTGTCGATTCATAACAGTACGAGATTCTTTTCCTTTAACAAAATGGTCATTTTGTTTCAAGAAACAATAACACTACATGTGGAAAATACTGATGCTAAAATTTCACTGCAAGCAATCAAAAAATTTCTCCTCATCCATGAGCAAACCTTTCAGTATCAATTTGGGAATTTTAAGATCATGATAAACTTTTGTTTCTCCATGATGAACCCTATGTATGACTAAGCTTAGCTATCTTTGATCTCATTTAGCGACGATTAGGATAAACCACTGATTATGGTATATCCCTTAATGATGTCACTTACCTGTACGTAGTAATATTTCAATACAGTATCTGATCAGTCAATTGAAATGAGTGGATTTGATCCAGAAATGTGATCCCTAGCTCTTAGTCCAAATTGGATTTGCATGCTTTTAACTGATTTTATTCTCCTACTTTACTTAATTTGATGCCAAAGTGATAATAAAAAAGCAGGTCTACTTTAACTGATTCTAACAATGCAGCAAAGACTTCTGTAAGTTGCAGATCAAAACACTTAATTAGGTTCTCATGAAAGCACTCACAATTATGAGATGAATAATCAGAAGAACAAATAACATATGCAACAGCAAGTTTGCAGCCGGACCTGACTTATAAGTATAAATTGTAGTCAAAGATAACTTTTTGTAAAAATGCAGCTATAGTGAATAGACCAGGTTAGATTGTTATCTATAAATATACCAATAACTGTATCTCTGGCAGTCATCTATAGGTTGATATTACTATACTAAATTATGTGTTTGTCATTTTCTGCTCAATTTGGCAGTGATATTAAAAGTAAGGCTTTTGTTTGGGGAGTTTTTTAATGCTAAGAACCATGGTATTTTCATGGTACCACTTTTCCAGTTTGTGTAAAGCATTTTGAAAGTTATTTTCTGGTTCAGTTTTGGTTCCACATGAATCAGATAGTGTAATATCATCTGTGAATAGGTCAGCAGAAGAAATCAAACTTTATTTTCAGGAGTAAGTCATTTATAAACTGGATAAATTGTTGTTGTTGTTGTGTGGCTTAACGCCATTTTTCAGCACACGATAGGCTATACATGGCGGCCAGTATTAATGGTGGAGGAAGAAACCGGGAAATCCGCGGAAAGAACCACCAACCCACGAGAAGCTACTGGCAAGCTTTCTCACATATCCACATTCGCCGAATCTTAGACTCGAACCAACGCAGACAGAGGTGAGATGGCAGTGATCCGTAACGGACAGCGCTTTAGACCACTCGGCCACTCGGGGCCCCAACTGGATAAATAACAGAGGTCTGATGATAGAATCTTGTACAGTACATGTTTTTCTAGTAAAATAAAATTTGGAAAGACAATAAATATGGTTGATGACTCTATCATGAACAGTAACTGGGAAATAAACTTAAAGAAAGAAATTAATCAAAACCTGTGCAGTATAAAATATAGGGCAGCACAAGCAGCTCAAATCACCAAGTTTCGTGACTTTACAGTGTCAATAACAAAGATGCAATAAAGCTGTACATGATTTTTACCTATGCAGATACTTTTAAAATTTCGGGAAAATCCCATCAGTGTTCCATCTTTCCCTAAATATCTCTCTAGTCTCAAGGACCAGCAACTTTGTAACATTCTGAGTTGGCCTTAAGGACCAGCAACTTTGTAACATTCTGAGTTGGCCTTAAGGACCAGCAACTTTGTAACATTCTGAGTTGGCCTTAAGGACCAGCAACTTTGTAACATTCTGAGTTGGCCTTAAGGACCAGCA
>JAECUM010073676.1:0-10180 GCA_016617855.1 Megalonaias nervosa | reverse complement strand
AGGCAGCTGATAGTACCATCTTTATAAGTCTTTGGTATGACATGGCTGGGGTTCAAACCTGTGACCTTCTGCATCTGAGGCAAAGGCTATAACCACTTAGGCCACCGGAACAAAGAGATTCAAATGTGTCTTTAGATAAAATTTATTAAACAAGCATTTATTTATTGATTATCTTTTGGTATTTTTTCCAGGGGATTAATGATGTAGCAGTGCTCAGGAAATATCTTGGTGTTCTGCGTGAGATGATTCTTGGTGAGAAATTTGTCATTGGCAGCAAAGGAGAAGTTTGGGACAGTGATGCTCTAAGGTTGCTGATTAATTCTGCATTGTAAGTTGGCTAAGAAAAGAAAGCATTTTGATCATTCTGATGCAATGGCATTAAAAATCATGAAAAAGTATTTATCTATTTTAAGGCCACAAAGATTGTTTTCTTTGATAGTAGAGATAGTTGAGTCAAAACTTTACAAATTTTATACCAGAAACATGTGATAATTGTCAAATGCAAATACATTCGATTAGTTACAAAATGAAGAAGATGAGTTACAAAATGCTGGTTGGAGCTGTGGTGGCTCAGTGGTTAGTGGTTACAAATGCTGGTGGGAGCTGCAGTGGCTCAGTGGTTAACGGTTAACAAAATGAAGGAAATTTAGTCAGTGAAGATTTTTATTGACCTATCAACATATCCACATAACTTTTTAAAATCAGATTTTAAATAAGTTATAAACTGTCAGTATTTCAAATAGCAGAAGTAAAATAAATGTACATTTTCATTGAAATCCATTACAGTGATACCCCTTTTGAACGGCACTCTAACCAGTGGCCACCCTCTTTGTATGGCCAAAACTGCTTGGAATTAATGAGTTTGTTTACAAAATTACCCTTTTTTTACAGTCACCCTGCTATCATGGCCTGCAGTGGGAATATAGGATGAAGCTATCAAATTTACCCCATTGTGAGTGGCCGCAAAATGGGGTTTATGGAGGAAATCGTTAATCTCTAAATTCAACATAACTGCATTTGTTCCAATATGCTGATGTATTATCTAACTTTAATCCATACAAAATAATAATGCACTATGTTCACTAGATGTTAGGTTTTGTCAGTTTGATAATTACTGATGGTATAACCACTGATGTTTATTACCATGACAACAACCGAGGAGCACATTGTTGGTAAGCACAAGTCAATGTGACATCCAGTATTCATGAAGTAAGAATGGTGTGTTAACTGTTGTGATATTTCTGTCATAGATTTTGACATGTTTCTATGGGGTTTGGGGTTGGTTTAACAGCATTTTTAACACATCGTTGACTATATCATCCCTGAGGAAATTGGAGTGTAGGACACAACAAGACACACCAAGACAGCAGACCTGAACTGGTATGTTTGGGTATCAAACCCGTGACATTTGAATTACAAACCTGATGATCTTCCAGATGAGCTAAAGCTGTAATTTTGAAAATAATGTGCTTGAAAGGCTAAAGTACTAAAACAGAATGATCATGTGACAATCTCAGTTTCTTTGTAAACATTGAGCATTTTTTGCAATAGCTATGAATTGCTAATGAAGGAATAATTTGTTACAAAAGGTGCAAAATGTTGTAATTTTCAGTTTTGAAGGAAATGTGAAAGCTATATGACTAATCAAAAACAGGAAGAGTCTTTTGATCACTGCTGAAAAATTTGATGTTAGAAAGATTCAATGAAATATACATTCTACAGCAGTGGGAAAATGAAATCATCAGACAATGATTATTGTGCTCTGATTTTATTGCCAAGGTGGTTTTGCATTTGGATTGATGATTATGAATCATTTTTTTTAATAACAACAATATAAGTTTTGTCAGCTCATGAGTTGGGTGTTGGGTTGGGTTTGTAAACTGACAGAATGTTATGAAAAAACAAATGTATAAAGTTAGTCCAGGCCTGTTCCATTAAAACATACTTGGGACCCAGGGAAGGTTCTTTCAATGTGGGTAAGTCACCCATAAATGTGGTTTAGAATTTGTCTTTTCATTTTCATATAAACTCTTTGAATAATCAGATTACCCTGGCATATATTTTAAAATCCTAACTTCCATGGGTAACCTGTATGTTTAAATACAACATCCCTAAGTGGTTACTGGCTAGCGAATGAAAGTTGGCAATGTTTTAACAGTCATGACAGAGTCAACTCAACTCATTGGGTTAAGTCAGAATATATTACAACACATTATCATTACTGATATTAGGTTAATTGGTGTAATACAATGAATGGATTGAAATAAATGCACAAAATTAACAGATACATGGTAACTGTTGTCTCCCACATAAAGTCTAGTTTAGTGACATAGTTATCACTATTATTCTCTCAATTATTTACATAATATATAACAAACTGGCAGATTAAGACACCATATATACTCACATATAAGTCAAGTCCAACTGTTCAAACACATAGACCCTCACTTCATCACATAATGTGCTTGCAGATCAGGGTCTGTGTTGTTTGTTCTGCTGATTACTCTTAACAAACTGCAAGGACCCAGATCTTTGAATGTATTTTGCAATGGCAGATCTGGGTCTGTGCAATTTGTAGCTGTCATAGGTTAGTAGTAATCACAACGTAGTCCATCCATCTAGATGTCCCACATATTTGCCTGTCCAAAGCACAACTTTACTGGGAATATTAATGGATTTTAACTAATTTTTGGATGCAGATGTTTTAGGGCCCTGCATGAAAAAGACACCCCTATAGTAATCACCTTTTCTGTCTTTCTGTTTGTTCATTCATACTTCTTGTTGCCAACGTAGCTCTGAACCCTGACATATAATTGGATGTCATGTGGTAGATATTGTCTTTTTCCATCAATTTAATCCACACTGTAGCCTTGTAACCAGCATAGCTCAGGAATCAATTAGCATGTTTTTGGGCAATTTTGAGTGTGCATTTTCTCAAGACCTAGACGTGCCTATTATGGGTTTGTCTCGGAAACTCTTTGCTAACCATGCAAGGTTCCACTGTGATAACCCTGTCTACACCTTGGCGTACTGAGCAGATATTTCTGTGATTCGGATCTGTGTATTTCATTGGATGAGGCAGCAACCCGGGAAAATGTCATGAATAATTCTTGAATTATCCATGAATTGTTCTAGAACACTTTTCATGAACCATTCATAAAATGCACATGAACATTTCATGAGCAGTTCTTGAACATAATAAATGGCCGAATTTTCAAGAATGTTAGCCACCGCATCCAATCAAAATTAAGTTGTTCAAATTTGAACACTGTTCCTACATGATCAAGACAAGGGGAGCACACAACTTGAATGGACTGATAAATAAGCAGTTTTCCAACACCAGTCCATGTTTGCACAAATACCTTTTACTCAAATACACCTGTAATGGCCTCCCTCTGGTAAATAGTCATATTTTCAATGTTAAATTTCCAAAGTATCCTTTTTTGGTCAATTGCCCCCATCATTTTAGGCTGATGTACAATGCACCATGCTATTGGTTAGTTGGCATTACATTACTAAGTGAAGCAACTCGTGAAATCCAATAGATGTCTTTAGGTCAAAGCACCAATATGTCTGTTCGATCTGCCAAGGTGTAGATAGGTCTGTCATATTGGAACCTTGGCTAGTGAAGATGCAAGTAGAGTTAAGGCCCTCGAAAATTGACTTCATATCTTCACATTGGATGTTGCTTTTAACTGGCAGAGCTAAAGAACCATTATTCATATTCTGATGCAGTTTGTTATCAACGTTTTTTTTTCCACATGTATCGTATGTATTTCAGATGCATTTGTAAGAGTACAGTCCCCACTCCCCATTGCTTTTCCTCTTTGTTTCTGCAAGATAACTTAAGAACTTTGACAAAATTTGTTGGATTTTTTTCTACCAAATTTTGCATGTTGCTTCAGATTGATGACACCTTGAGTGAGTTTGATTTCCAGCTTTCTACAACATCATTTGGAGGATTTGCCACATCATAACTTTACAAACTTTGTTGCATTTTAACCAAATTTGGCATGCAGCTTTGTATTGGTGAGAACTTGAATTAGCTTCATTTTCAAGTGTTCTTCCGCATCATTTAGAAGAGTGGGTTACACAGGCTGAAATAAGGAAAAATTAATTAAGCGGCAATGTTCCAAAGGGAACGTCACCAAGCATAATGGGGACCAAACACATGTTATTTTAGGGTTTGCATTAAAACCAATGCACCTCTTAGTGAATGTAGTTGACTGAATCAAAGTTTAGTGAATAAGTTTAGACTGTCTAACATATTTAAAATTGGTTTGTATTAACTCCAAAGAGGTTATCTTGAGTTGGTCCTGTCCATATGTCCTAGAAAGCTTGTCAGTCCAATAAGTAAGAAAACATTTGATGTAAACAAATTAAATTTGACAGGCTTAATTTTACACTTATGTATAAGACTTGATTAGATTTTTCAGGCCCTTAAAGCAGTTTATCTTTTAATGGTTTAAAATATTTTGACTTTGAAACTTTTTGTGAATCTGTTAGCACAGTTTCAAAACAGTCACTTCATGCAGACAAACGAAATGGTGGATATAATTTTTAATAATTATAGAATGTTTTGGTCTTGCACCTTTTGTGGTGAAAACCTTGCTAACACATTTTTATAAACCATTATATATCAACAAATGAAGTTTGTAATGCATGTTTACAAACATTGGTAATTAATCTAATTAGATTTTTGTTACTTTAAATCATTTTTGGAAGCTTGGAGGTTCAGACATTTTTTTAACTTTAATTTTGTTTGTGGTGGGGACATGCATGTTTTATGAACATTTTTCTAAGCATAATATGTTAGCATTTGTTTTTCTAAATGAACTATTTCAGAGAAAATGATTTGATTGAGGAAATATTGGAGGAATTACTGGCATTTTTCCTGGAGATCTGCAAGTCCAAGAAATGCATGAACAGCGAGAATTTGATGCGCATATTCAGAGATCCACTTTTCAGTGAGATGAAGATACAGAAGGTAAAGTTAAGTCTTGTTACTGGATGACTTTCAAGCGGCTTCCATTCTTCAATTGTAGTTTACAAAGTTTCTAGACCTGATGTTGATTAAACTATGAGCTTGAGTTTGAGATTAAATTTCTACTGTCAGCCAATTAGAAATGAGCTTTCAGTGATGTCTGGCTGAAACAAAATTTCTACTGTCAGCCAATTAGAAATGAGCTTTCAAATATAAGGTCAGTGATGTCTGGCTGAAACAAAATTTCAACTTCAAACTCAAGCTGAAGGGTGTTATGTTAATTCCAAAAAGTTACTGTGAATTCACAATGTATTGATGGGAGACCAGTTGTTGTGGATTTAGTGGCTAGTGCAAGCCACAGATTTAAAGTCCAAAGAAAATGGAGTGGGTTGGGGGTGGATGATATTGTTGTAACAGAATTGTCATCTCTCACATAATCATGAAAATTTGCATTCTCAAAAATAAATGAATTAAAATTAAATTTTCATTTTGCAGCCACCTTTATTCAAAGACCACTTACTAGGTTGCAGAGAAGACTTGAGGTTATTTTATGCATTTCAGTGAAATGAATAAAACAAGGTTCTAAATTGGATGATAGACTTTTGCTAATATACAGAAGTAGCTGGTGCATTTAGTACAACACATTATATTTAGCCAGAAAAAAAATACCTGCTGGTAGGTGTGGCAGAAGGCCCGTTTTGTTCCATCAAGCCTTATAACACAAATCTGGTATCACTGCCTCATTTCCACAGACATACATCTGGTGTCACTGCCTGATTTTCACAGATATACATCTGGTATCACTGCCTGATTTCCACAGACATATGTCTGGTATCACTGCCTTATTTCCACAGATATATATCTGGTATCACTGCCTGATTTCCAGATATACTCCTGGTATCACTGCCTGATTTCCACAGATGTACACTTGGTATCACTGCCTGACTTCCACTAACATACATCTGGTATCACTGCCTAATTTCCACAGGTACATATCTGGTATCACTGCCTGATTTCAACAGAAATACATCTGGTATCACTGCTTAATTTCGACAGATACATGTTTGGTATCACCACCTCATTTCCACAGATATACATCTGATATCACTGCCTAATTTCTGCAGATTAAATTTTAATATCACTACTCTCTTTCAACAAATATACATCTGGTATGATCACTGCTTAATTTCCACAGTTACACATCTCATATCACTGCCTGATTTCCACAGATGCACTCCCTGGTATCACTGCGTGATTTAACATACATACCCTGGTATCACTGCCTGATTTCTGGTATCACTGCCTGATTTACACAGGTACAGATCTGGTATCATTTTTGACCACAACTGATATAAGCTGCATTTTTACTAAAAACACCCATATAATTTCACATAATAAAAAATGCACATATTTCTAAGTATGAGTAATATTGTAACAAAATCTATCAACCAATCAAACTTCATGTAGCCACTGAAACTCATCAGGTACACTTGTAATGCAAATGTTCTTCTAAGTAAAACTAGTACTACTTATTGGTACATGAAATGTCACTTGCCCAAAATTGATTTTTAGTTGCCCAAGCTGGTTTGGCAGAATGTTTTTCTCCTGGTATTATGATTACATGATGCTTCAACAGCTATTGGATTTCATTTCAGTTTCTCTGTTTATACTTACCATGTTCTTTTTTAATTGTGCCCATTGCATAAATTGCATTATTTTTCGATGGTTATTTAAAACTCACTGAATTACTTTAATTATTTTGACATTAAAAAATTAGAATGTTGATTTTGAAATGTGATTTCTAGGTTGATGCTAAGATAAAATCTGCTGTGAGAACATTTCACATTTTTACATAGTTGCATTTAGCCAACCACCATTATTAATTATCAGAAAATTGTATTTGCATGAGTTTATTATGGAGTTTCTATACAATGACCTGAAAATATTTTTATTGTTTTTTAATATTATAAATTGGAGTATTTATTTGGAAATCTGTATACAATGTTATTCAACTCCTTTTTACAGAGTGATTCAACAATCTTCCTGTATTACAAAAAAAATATATCTTTCAAAAGAACTACAAGTTGGTTACTTTTTATACATCCTCCATGGAGCATATTGTTATGTTGTCCATTTGTTGATCAATCCAATTCCAATTCCAATTCCACAAAGAACTAAAGCTGTCCACCATCTACAGCTAACACACAAGGTGGATAGCTAGAATGGGGTAAGGAAGAACATGGTAAGGAAGAACATAAAAGAAGCAAATAGTTTTAAAATTTTAACTTGAGTTCTATGCAATTTACAGTTAACGTATTTTGCAATTGGCTTGCTTTTCGGGTAAGGAAGAAACCTACTGATTTTGGGGTCAGAGGTCAAGGGCACTCTCACTGGAAGAAAATGTTTTCCAAATAATAATAATATGGTACATCACAGACCTTGACCAAACTTTGTGGATGGCTTGCACTTTGGGTAAGGAGGAACCCTCTTGATTTCAGAGTCAAAAGCTCAAAGGTCAAGGTTACAGAGACTGTCAGAAGAAAACATTTTCTGTGCAGAAATGTTAGTTAATAACCATGTACCTTCACCAAAATTTGTGAATGACTTACATCTTTGGTATGAAAGAAACTTACATTTTGGAGGTCAAATGTCAAGGCCATATTAACTGAAAGAAAAATGTTTTTTGCATAATAACTTTAGAACCATACCTTGACCAAAGCTTGTGGAGGGCTTGCAGTTAGGCTATGGAACAGGCCTGTTAATTTTGGGGTCTAAAGTCAAGGTCATTGAGGCTCAATCAAAAATGGGTTTTTGCCAGATAATTTTTTGTTTAAGAGCATGTTCCTTAACCAAACTTTGTAGATGGCTTGCACTTAAATTAATAAAGAAACCAATTTATCCTGGGGTATAAGGTCAGAGGTCATTGTCATGATAAGAAAGTAAATTGGTTTCTGGACATTAAATTTAGTTCCAGACCCCAAGATAGATATCACTGAGACTCTTTGGTCAACAATCTCCCAAGTCAACCATTCATTGATAGTGCCTGCATAGAGATCATTTAACCCTGGAGTGGGGTTACAGTGTGCTCTTCACAGTAGTATTTTGTAATAATTATTTCATTTAACCATTTAGTGTCCAGAATCTTGATTTATATCATAATTATTACAATAACAAGCATCTCAAGCTTGAAATCTATGTTGCAAAAAATAACCATATGAAGTTTATTACTGTTCACTGAGAACCATGCATGGCTGCTGATTTTCTTGTAGACTTTCAACACACTGTTAATTAAATTCTACTCAGTCCTTTCATTTGACAGCTGACTCTGCCACATGCCAACAGCAGACTTCACAGACCCAGATCTGTTGTCACATAATGCACCATCAGATCTGGATCTACGCAGTTTTTTGGGAGTGATCAGTAGAACAAACAGGAGAGACCCTGATCTGTCAGTGCATTATGTAATGGCAGATCAAGGTCTATGTTGTTAGATGTTGGACTTGACTCATAAGTGAGTATATGCAGTAATCTGAAGAATGTCAAGTACAGCTTTGGCTAACTTGGTACAGTATAACAACTGTTTTTAGCAGCAGATACATTTTAGCAATTCAGCAGTTTTAGAATAATATTGT
Organism: Megalonaias nervosa; assembly: GCA_016617855.1. Classification (NCBI taxonomy): domain Eukaryota; kingdom Metazoa; phylum Mollusca; class Bivalvia; order Unionida; family Unionidae; genus Megalonaias; species Megalonaias nervosa. The sequence continues at coordinate 1,564 of JAECUM010073676.1, read as the reverse complement.
TAAATAAATCTCATCAAAATGTATCATCATATAAATTATAACCCTCCCAAAATCTGAAGTCACTAAATTTTACCACCTTGAAAAAATCATTGATTGGGTTTGTTTGTTATTATGTCTGTGATGACTGCATGAAGGCTGATTGTTCACAGTCACGGGCTGCATGAAGGCTAATAGGTCACAGTCATGGACTGCATGAAGGTTAATCAGCCACAGTCATGGGCTGCATGAAGGTTAATGGGCCACAGTCATGGATGCATTAAGGTTGATGGGCCACAGTCAGGGGTTGATGGGCCACAGTCATGGGCTGCATGAAGGCTAATTCACCACAATCATTGCTGCATGAATGCTAATGGGCCACAGTCATGGCTGTATGAAGGCTAATGGGCCACATTTCATGGGCTGCATTAAGGCTAATGGGCCACAGTCATGGACTGCATTAAGGCTAATGGGCCACAGTCATGGACTGCATGAAAGCTAATTCACCACAGTCTTGGGCTGCATTAAGGCTAATGGGCTGCTTGATGGGTTATTTGCCACAGTCAAATAAAAACTTTCTGATCAAAATAATGGCCATTTATGCCAATCAACTGCCATTGTTGATTTTGATGAGCCCTAGTGTGAACCTAGAATTTACATGTGTATATGTATGTTTATTCAGCTGAAGAATCCAGAGAAGACATTTGCCTGCTGTGCAAAAGCCATGTTAGAAATATGCAAAGTCAAACCAGTAACCAGTTACAGTGAACCTGTCATAAAAGAATGCCATGATATTCTACTTAAAATTCCAAATCAGTGAGTATATTCTCTCTCTCTTTATATATATATATATATATATATATATATATATATATATATATATATATATATATTAGTATGTATGCTGTTTCAGTGATATACCATGAGATGTATACTTTTTTCATTTAAAGGAAACAAAGCTTGCCAAGTTTCCTTTTAATGAAACATTTATTCACCGAGTGGTATATCAGTGATACAGCATACATACTGTACATATATTTTATTGATATCACATACAAATACACATATTTGCCTTTGAACAGAGATAAGATTGACTACAGGCAACTGTGTATTGACTGGGTGAATGAACTCCTCACATCCCTTCCGAGTGTGTCCACTACAAAAGTTGTTCAGTATCTTTTGTGACTGTTTACAGTCACCTTTGCAAATTTATAAGTTGATTGTTTTCTTTTTGAATTTCTATTTTTATTTACATTGATTATATCAATATAACACACACGTAGGATTTAAACATGAAAGATGATTTTAATGAAGAAAGTAGAGCACTACAAACACATGGTTAGCTCAGCCATTCAGATGAACGCTAAGCCATTCATGTACCAACGCATGAAAATTAGTGTGGAATAGAAACTAAGTGAAATGATGAACCAGCAAGTGGTAATTAAAATATTGTAATATATTTACAGTTGATCTAAGTCATTATTCTGCTTTAAAAACATTACTACCAGCCATAAAATTCTCTCTCTCTCTCTCTCTCTCTTTGGTCAGTTTGACTTAACTTTTACCATCATTCATAGGTCCAGATACA
>JAECUM010073671.1:0-13756 GCA_016617855.1 Megalonaias nervosa | reverse complement strand
ATATTATACCTGGTTCTATCCCAGTATATCTTGAAACTGATTTGATTAAATAAATCGTTTAAAAATCCTGTTTGTTAGATTGAATCCAACACTTCTTATTGGCGCTTTATTAAAATCCATTTCTTATAGTATATTCTATTGTTTAACATATTTTCATCTAAACGTGGGGTAATAAAATCGGCATCGATAATGGTGGTCCTTCTGCAAAGGGGTCGGGATGGTCTAAAAAAAATGTTTGAAGTTTGTGATAGAGGGACGCACTATGAATGTCGGACGTACTAAAGTTAATCCTACCGAACAAGCCTGTTGTAGCTTACCGGAGACCAAAAAATCTCAAGGACATCCTAGTCAGGGCGAAGCTAACGCCAGTCACTAGTAAAGCCTACCCTAGTCAATCTGGCTCCTGTGACGAAAACAGATGCAAAACCTGTCAACATATGATACAGACCAGGACATTTTCTAGCACAGTGACGAGAGAAAAACTAAACATATATGGTCCAAACAAAACGTGCAAAACAGAGAATGTAATTTATCACATGTAAGATCTGTAGCCTTCAGTATGTCGGAGAAACTGGAAAGATACACAGAAGGGTCAGCCTTCATAGATCTAATTGGATGACAAAGAAGCTGTACAGAGGCCAGGTCGCAGAACACTTCTCCTCCCCTTACTACATTTTCAGTGATATAACACTTATTGCAATTGGTAACAACCCCAAATGGAGTTCCGAAACCAGAAAAGAAAAGGAATCTTACTGGATACGCCGCCTTAGAACATTGAAACCAAGCGGTTTAAACCAAGAAGACTAGACAAAGACCTTCCATGAACAAATAAAACTATCTTTTGCAGCCAACACATTTTACTTTTGAAAAATTCTGCAAATTTGCTTAATGGCCTACAATTACTACTATAACAATGAAATATCAGGGATGGAATTTGCGCCTACATAAATGTATACATAATACAAGATGTCGTTATGGCTAATCAATTTCTAGGTTAATAAAAATAATTTCCAGTATCCGCAACAAGTTGATATAAACTAGCTGAAACATGATACATTTCGATGTTTAATTCCTGTAGTAACAGGCATGTAAAGTTTTGCAAGCAATACGGTTTTTCTGTTTTATTTGTTTGTCTTGTCTACGTTTTGTATATGCCTTTGAAAAAGACTCATTATGAGTCGAAAGAACTCAGGCTAGTTAGATGCTAGTTTTACACTGTTCGCTGTCAGTTTATTGCATTTATCTTAATCAATCCCTGTCATACTTGATCCCTTGCTGGATGCTGTGCACTTGAAGGGCCTGTTATTCGCCATACGATTTGTATTCCGGCGTCGAGTTCTATCAGACTGTAACACATCGGATACAGTATTGTGAAAAATACGGCAGGAAGGTGAATTCCCAGTCAACTTTAGCCGATACTCTAAAGTCTGGTCCCCATAAATAGTTAAAAAATTGTAAAAAGTATATGGAGTCTATTAGTAAATGTAATAAAAACAGGTCTCTTCTCAGTAAATCTTTGCATAGTATTTGATATAGTTGTTCAAAACTTAAATAAATTACTACCCACATACTGTCCTGAAAAAACAATTTGTCAATAAACAAACATAAATATAGTACATATATAAACAATCCAACTCTGTAAGCTACATTTACCAATCTACTCCATTAACCACTCCTAAGTAACAATCGAATTGTCACCAACTTATATATATTTTTACCTTACTACTTAACAAAATATTTACAGTTTCAAATATTTACTTCCTGCCTATCTCCTAATCTAAATTTACCCCTCTTATTTCAACAGGAGTTGGCTTACTATTAAGATAGGCATAATGGAGCATTTACGATTGTCAAATGTCTGAGATGATCAAACGGACGGTGTGACAGAGTCATCACACGTATATTCTGAAATTGACAAGTAAAAAATGTGCAGACGGTCTTGCTAGGGTTATCTGCAAATCCAGAAGCCTATGGTCCGTTAGTATCTCTACAACAACAAAAAAAGTTCAGCCCTCACTATAGTCTTGAGGAAGGTAAAGTTGCCGCTCTAAGGTCTATGTAAAAAACAATATGCCTTGGTTTTTGTAAGACCATCGAAGTGGCAGCAGGAAATCGTCTCCATCATAATCCCAAATAATATGCAAGATAATAGACTTCTTAAACTTGAGAAATGCGTACAATATATTCGGCACAAGTGTTCGCTTTCTTTACGCAATTAAGCCTGGCCGGAAGATTTGCTTAGTTCACGCATTGCTGCTAAGTTTGCACTTGCAAAATTAATACGATTCTGCACGTCAGCTAAGAGAATTTGTTGATCCTTACACAAATAACAAACAGACTCATACTGTGCTGTTTCATTTCAGATGGAGATAATTTTAATGTGATGCCTTTAGCTTTGGACTCCGTGGTTGACATTAGAAATTTTGAACGGCTGAATGTATGAAAACGTTTTTCGGATATAAAACTAACACGTATGGTAGTGAATTAGTAATTATAGCAGAAAGGTCTAGAGATTAAATCGTCAATGAACTAGTTAAGTGATTTATTCTATAATGTTCATTCCGGAAATTACTGCAATCATAGCATGCTAAGAATCCTGACGTCCTAACTGTAGGTATTGTTAATAGCATTTTCGGTCGGATCACTGCGATTGTTGGCTCGCAGAAATAATTCTTATAACGTTACTTTCGTCGTTGTCAGCCATTTATCCATCTTTCTCTTTTGTAGGCTATTTGAATCGACTAGTAACAACTCGTGTTTATAACCTGAACAAGATGTTCATGTCAGTACTATCGATGATAACAGTGTAAATGAGTCCAAAAGCAGGAAATAACAATTAGTAATGTTAATGAACAAATAATGAAAAAGCTGGTCAACACTTGACTAAAAATTAATAGGATAAGATCTACTAAAAACCTATGAACAAACTTGAATATTTTTCAATGCCAGACTTGCTAAAATATCAAGGTTATCGTCAGATACAATTATAAAAAGATTAGCCTCTTTGGTGTGTAAGTTTCTTCCATTAAACAACTTACACTTGAATATGATAGAACGATTAGATCTGCCGATTGGACTAGGGATGTATATCGCATCGCTACTTATACTCCGCAGGTCAGATCTGAGGAAGATGTTAATTATTTTGACATTTTTAACCAGGCAGTAGATGAGTATATTGAACAAGTAAAACAGAAAGGACACAAAAAGAAGAAGAAATGAGGTCGCAACTTGAAAAAGCTAAACGAACAAGGAAATTACTCTCAAAACAAGTAAGCAAACAGCAGGCAAAACAACAAGTAAGGAAAAGGAGAAATGGAATGATCCAGATTCTGGCACCATTGCCACTGGAAGTGGTATTGGTACAGGTACCATGGGGGAGTGGTCTTATTACTCCATGTCCCGATAACGTCCTTGCCTATCTTGATAGACTAGAAATACAGATTGGCGGAAAACGAGTTGGCAATAATTCCGCAGAAATCATCAATGAAGCAGCTGCTATTTGTCAGAGATTATTTACAGGAGGTATCATGGACATTAATGTTTATCGGTCCCTCATTGATGAAATCGTTGATGATTACCGCAGTGATTGAGGGTATACAATTAGATCAGTGACAAGACAATAAGATGATCATACATAATTCACGACGTGGACCTGTAATGGTCAGAGTGATAAATTCACGATTACCAACGTATAAAGCGATCTACGGAGATGGACTCAGTGATGTTGTTTAGGGTCTATTCAGAAGGATAGCCCCAAAAACAATACCTACTGCAAAAAAACTGGGAATGAAAGCTATTGACGTTGTTCGTGATAAAGGTATTGGTGCTGTTGGTAGTGTTGCTAGCAAAGCATTCTCAACAATCAAGGATAGACTAGTACGATTAATACGCAGACCGCAAGCTGTTCGAGCTAGTAAAATTACCCATCACCGAAGTTATGCCAGCAAGTGTCAGCAAAATAATAAATCAAGCTGCAAATCAAAAACTAGCAGAGTTGGCTGACGTACCCCCGTCTGAAAAATAAAACATATAACTGCTAGTCTGATAGCATTAAGTGGTCTTCGTGTGAGACGATAACAAGTGTAATAAAGATGTTAAAAACTTGTACCTGATCCCACATTCGACATTCACTCACCAGTTCTCAAAGATGGATCGGTACGTGATTAGCAGCATTATTCTTATGACGTACGAGAGCCAAAGAATTAAGCTGCAAGTTTAGGATACAAGCAGATATTTCTTAGCCGCTGAAACAATTGTTGAAGTAGAAGGTGAATTCTGAAAACATATGATACTGAATATGGAGCTGATATTATGGTGATTTTGTTAATAATGGCATCATGGCCTTGTTCAAGAAACATTGAATCATGCCTGGAAAACGTCGACGTTGCCACGATGATATTGGTTCTAGCAAGATATTCCGATGATCATTCAAGATCAGCTGGTCTGTTAATGATGTTTGCAAAGGATACTTCTGACCACTCTGATAACAGACAGTATAATATAAGAGGAGCAAGAAACTTCGTCGACACCGCTTACGCTGATGCGTGGCCGGTGGTTCATGGTGCTAATCCAGAATTCAGCTTAGGATTCGCATCGCGTTGTTCAATACTAAAATATCGTAGTAGAAGATTCTCAGGTGCAATTCCACTGTCACATATCTTTGGAATTTGCAGGAATGTGAGAAAGGTCATTTTTGGAGCCAAGTATACAGTTGTACTCGTACAAAAGGCTACCGACGATGATACAATCTGGCGTCCTATTGATGATGTAGGTAAAGTAATGCTGACAAAACTGTCATTGTGGATGCCAACAATGTTACTCTCACTCGCTGAAGAACAACGACTACTCTCTTTTATGGACTCCGGTGGTAATTCAACATTGTCATGGTTGACGATGACCACAGATAATGTTCAAAGTAACGTTAATGGTTTATTCACATGGCAGATAGCATCACTGCAAGGTGTCTCTGCAACGCAACATATATTTGTTGCTTTCCAAAATACTGAACTAGTAAACTCACAATTACATAGTATAATGATATTTGACAAACTTGATATTACTGTAGTTTCACTGAGAATAAATGGACATCAAGAACCACCCGAAGATATATTATTAAATGTTGATAATGATCATGTAGCACGTGCATATCATCGTTCGATGACATTCATCGGACATGATCAAAATATTGATTCCGATCTACAAATATCACAACTTGATTTTACAACGCTGTATCCGATTTATTACTTTTTGCTGGAACACGTGGATTTATTTAGATAATCTGTCGTTGATATACACTTACGAGCTCGTGTGGCAAGAGGAGCTATTGCTAATTACAGAGCAATCGCTGTTATATTCTCAAACAAAACAATGAGGCTTGAAGGTGTTGGTGGACGAACGAGTCACTGATGCTCCAGTGGAAAACACGTAATTAAATCGCTCAAGATATTACAATGTCATATCATCATATTTGGATCACAATGGCTCACGGTCAGATTTGAAACCTACGATCCGTATCAAAAACGAATTAGGGAATAAAAATATTGCTGAACTCAGCACAGATCGCAGGTGATTCAAATAAAGTATCACTAACAGAACGTCAATTCAGGCATTTCATTGAAGCCAAACGATCTAAGACCGGCGTTAGATTTAATCTTTCTGAGGGTGCCATTAAACATATTGCTAAGATGGCTGGTATATGTCCACTTCTTGCAGCTATACCAGCGTTAATAGCGCTGAAGCCACAGGTGTTGCAAATGCAGCTGCACTCGGTGCTGTTGGAACTGAGGCTGGGATGGCATTAACGAAAGCAGCAGGTCAAGGACTAAATGCTTCCAAAACAAAACGGAAAGGTCTAATACTGCCGGGAACCCCTCATTCGTGGTACGGTCTAAAATTGCCCGGGACGCATCGTTGATGCTTCCTATGTCCAATTTTGATTTACTTGATGCTGATAAAGTATTAAACATAAAAAACTTCAGAGGTGTTTTAATGCGTGATCAATTACCAAAACAACCAAACCGGGATGAAACCGGTATCATTAATCTCGATGTAAGATCTCGTCCAGACACTCATTAGGTTGCATACGCGATTGATCCACGTGGAGTTATTTATTTTGCTTCGTATTGACTGGCACCATCCAAGGAATATTTAAAACGTGTCGACGGACTTCAAAACACTCCCGTTTGGTATTCAACATTACCATTACAGACAATGACTGTTCGCCGATATGTGGCCCTGAAGTTCTCGCTGTGCTCGACGCTCTGTCATCGTCAACGATACCCGCCTCATAATATCGTGCACGAGCATACCGCGTTGTCCGACGATTTCAACGGGTCTTAGTGAATATACAATGGTAGATATTTAGGGATGATCAGTTCGGTGCAAGCCTGAAGGTGAGTTATCCAAGTATGGAACCCTTGACCATGTCAAGGATGAGCTCGCTAATTTTTGCGTCTCGTAGATGTGGACCAAAATGAAGTTGTTGTTTTTCAGGATCAACAATGACGATTAAAGACGAGAAATATCCCATTGACAGATATTATTCCGCGGGTTCTAGATGCTACCGAAGATAACTTAGTGGTTTTTGCAAAAAACGGTAAAATTAAAAACTCGAAAGAATCAATCTTAACACTCATGAGAGAGATTGCTGGACGCATGAGACGAATTGGAGATATTACGTATGGCGATCTCAATATGAGAAGAAATACAATTATTAGTGTGAGAAAACCAAAATCATACAATGATGTGGCAACGAAAAGATACGTAGACAGTCACAAGATGATCAGAACTGAGATCAATGATCGTTTACTATCTGCCGATGATAAAATGACTAGTTTCCTCAATATGGCTAATAATAGCATTATTGGTCTTAGAGAACCAGAATCAAACGATGACGCTGAAACGAAGGAATACGTCGACAATAGCAACATCCCGATGATGACCTCATTAATGACAATCAATGATGAATGACCACATTTAGATCTGAATATGCTACTCATGTTGCCGAGTTTGTAAATTTCGTACAAACACCAATAGAGCCATTAATGCATTTTTAGGAAGTCCAACAGTCATCGATATTAAGCTCTCTGACATCACAAAGATTACCGATGACATAGAATATACAGCAGCGTCTGGATCAGCGTTATGGGCACCACTCAGTAAGTCCAACAAACATCGCGCTCAAGTTACCGGCAAATACAGATTCTCAGTACTTGGCACTACAACATTTACAGTATCTATCACAATTTCACGGCGTTCTCCGGTCCTGACTCCGTCTGGATCTATGTTAGTGATATTGAATTAAAACGACGAGGGAACATTTGTGGTGGAACCCGAAAAAAGGGACCCCGACGTGTTGTACTATTGGTGTCTTGAATTAGTCGCTGAACTACCACCTAAATTAATTACTTAATGAACCAATTGTTTGACGTTGTTGTAGCGCAACATTACAGATACGAGCAAGTGCGTTTGTTGCAGACCCAACTGAAAAATATCATTGATGAGTATACAGTAAAACAAAAAAATATACCGCAGACGTATCGTTGTTACTGACATAATTGTATATTCTGCATCCGCCGTAGTCGCTGCAACAACAACTATAATCGGATCATTATCAGCTACATACATAATAGCACCAGTAATAGGAATTGGCGTTGCAGCTATAAATGGTGTTGCTGATATTCTTAATATCAATGCAAAAAAGATATCCACGTGTGCAGCTGATAAATTTAGATTTTTAACGTAGCTTTAACAATGTACACGAATATACAAGATTGCTATCAGCGGCAACACACGCGCACGCCAAATTATCATAGCCGACATCATCAGGGTTCAACGATGGAATAATAACAGATCAAGAATTCGCAGAATTCACTAAGGATTATTAAGAAGCAACTGGAAACCAAACCTCTTTGTATCCTGACTTAGATCCCTAATTTAAATCAGGAAGGAAATAATAATGTCACAAGAATTACTAGAACAAATCGTCGCTAATACAACACCACCAACAACCACGATGATATCAGCGAGCTCAACCAATCCTGAGTTCAACGTTGGCTTTCCAAAGGTTATTCCAGCCAAGGAAAAAGCATTAGCTCAATTGCGAGTAGATTACCGCTGGCCAAATATTAGATCAAAGTCATTCGATGGGTTGCAAGCAAATAATTCATTAGTGTTTTGGTATAAATATAGGAAAGTTGTTGTATTCCCAAGGTCAGTTATCAAAAAGAACAGATCAATAGTAAATTCTAACGCAGGATTAAAAATATCACAGGATGAGAATGAGCGGTGCATGAGGTAACGTTATGAGCGCCTTTGAAATACAAACTCTAGGATATGCCGTCGATATATATCAATCATCGATCAGAATTGTAATAGTTGGACAGAACTGCCACTATCAGCACCTTCAGTACCACAGCAGCCTCAACGGTCCGATTACGTTTCAGACAAGAGAATATTTTCTTCCCTTCCAGAATATCGAAAAATTTATCCATGGCGGCATTTGGAGCGAGCTAGCATTAATATCGACTTGAAGACTACCGCACCAGTGGATGTTGGTGCATATTTTATTGCGACTGACAGTTACAAGACTTCCAATGCCGTTTAAAACTTTCTATTAGTATGATGATTATAATAAACCACTCATCGAGGAAAAATTGATTAAAATTCGTACGTCAAACCAATTACGCCCGAACACACGCATGTACGCAGCAAACTGCGTCAATTATTTCAAAGTTACATAAGAGAACATCCAAACGACGATTTACGGCAGCAAGTAACTGAAACGATATATCTAAATCAAGCTGTTTCCGACCTCGGGTATGTCAATTGGGTTATTATCAAAACCGTGGTTGCTGCTATAGTTGAATTCGTTGATCTTCCACCAAATGAGATTACAACGACAGTCAAGCAGTCGTTTCTCAGATAAATAGAAACCGAATTACCAAAATTCATTAAACCAGGATTTAAACTCGCCCACGCCAATGACATCAATGCTGAATAATTTCCAGCAATACTAGAATCATGGAGAAAAATATCCCCTCCTCCAGATAGTAGCAAACATAACAATGATCCAGACGGCGGTGGTCGTCATTTATCACCAGGTGTTGTCAATATTGCATCAACGATAGCAATCAGTCTTGCATGTGATGCAGTCGATGATAGCTATCAAGTAGGTCTAGAAAAGATCCAGACAAGCATAGCGGGGATATATCTCATATTCAATCACCCCTGAAGGTCCTCCTGGGTTTTTAATTGTGTCAGTACCTGTTAATCCAGTTTATCTATGATATCATAATCCGCTATTGTCACGGATACATTTCAGACTTACTGATCAGAACGGAGAGCTGCTCGATTTAAGAAGTGTATCTTTGACTCAAAGTTTCAATGTGAGATCCTGACAAAGTTAAGGACAATAATCAGATAGTAAAATGTTCCTTCCGGGTATATATCACGAAATGCTAAAATCTAAATAAATATTATGATCAGAATAAAAATTAAAATAAAAACAAAAATTATAATCAGAATAAGAATGAAAAAAAATATATATATATATTTTAATCAGAATAAAAATAAAACGAAAAATTAAATATTATAATCCGGTTCTGAATAAACATTATAATCTGATTCTGCATAAATGTTATAATCTGATTCTGAATAAATATTATAATCTGATTCTGCATTAATATAATCTGATTCTGTATAAATATTATGATCAGAATAAATATTGTAATCAGAATAAATTGTATAATCAGATTAAATATTTTAATCTGATTCTGAAAACATATTATAATCCGATTCTGAATAAATATTATAATCTGAATAATAAAATAATCAGAATAAATATTATCATCTGATTCTGCATAAAAAATCATAATCTGATTCTGAATAAATATTATAATCAGAATAAAAAGTATAATCAGAATAATATTATAATCAGAATAAATATTATAATCAGTATAAATTTTATAATCAGAATAAATATTATAATCTGATTCTGAATAAATGTTATAATCCGAATAAATATTATAAGCTTGTTCTGAATAGATATTTAATCAGATTAAATATTATAATCAGAATAATAGAGTGTGTCTCGTAGCAACTACCCAGATGAAAATAATCCCAACATAAGTGACAACGAAGACACGTGTAGGGACAAGCCCTCGCGGTACAAGAGTGTTTTTCTGAATAATGTATGCCACAAGCAAAAGGCACAATGTATTCAGCAACATTCAAAGGATCATAACAACCGAAAACAGAAATCTTGTTATTTTCGTTACGAGCGGTCAAAAGAGTAATTGCATGGAATCGATGTCTTTTAAATATTCCCAACATTACAATGGCATACAATATTATTTAGATCACGTACATCACAGTGTGATCTATACCGCTCCGGTGGCCTAGTGGTTGGAGCGTCCGCCTCGGATGCGGGAGGTCGTGGGTTCGATCCCCGGCCGAGTCATACCAAAGACTTACAAAAATGGTACTAACAACTGCCTCGCTTGGCGCTCAGCATTAAGAGGTTAGTGTTAGGACTGGTCGACCTGGTGTCAGGATAATGTGACTGGGTGGGACATCATGCTACATGTCTGCAGCATGATGCCCCAGTGCTAGACATCACTATAAACTGCCATACTGCAGACATCGTAGCGATATGACTGAAAAAGTGTTAAAGCTACGTTAAAAATCCAAATCACACACACACACACACACACAGAGTGTAATCTAAAAACACTATCAATAAAGATTGGAAATATGTTGTAAATATTATTACAAAAAGTCTCATGCCAAATAACAAAGTTGAATCTCTAAACTTCTGTCCCCTCAATACGTGGTACCGTTAGGCAACGAGCGAGGTCACCCAAATACATGTGTAAAGTATGCTAATCAATGCTTATTTGGTTCAGATTTTACTGTCCAACTATTCTTTGTGTTAACGTCAGGAAGAATAAAATTCCAGCAATATATCAGTAAAAGGCCCAATGAGAATCTCTAAAATGTTGAGGAAAGAATGTCAACATAAATTTGGTCACTAAAATCCTACTTTCTGTAAGTAAGTAGTGCGACCATCAAAAACTAGAAAATAAATTCACAACACAGTTAAGAATTCATTTGAAGCAATGTTTCCTCCTTGCCTTTCTAAGACTTATATGCTTAAACGAAAGTAGAATAATAAGACAAAGAATTACACTCTCTTAAATTACTTGCAAAATGTGTACCTACCCTCTTATTTCAGTCTTTATTTTTCTAATACCCTACAAATCTTGTCAATATCTTACCAAACTGTTTCATCTTTGGGCAATGCCGTCACGTACAGAGTGATGCAATCAGCTGAGACGTTTAAGTTTTTGTGTTCTCAAAAGGCAATGTACACTAAGTAATTCCAATGAATTCCTCTTGAATTATATCTGACACTGCTAAGGATTGCAACAGACTGATCTTTAAATAAGAATCAATTATTTGTTTATTAAATACTATTTCTATACATTTTCACTTAACCTAAAACATAATCCAATGTGAAATTTGTGGCGAAAATTCCTAGGCTGACTGCACGAAAGACTGACTTCGTACTCCTCCTTCATAAATATGTCTGTTTCTTGACTTTTCTAAACTAAAAGGTTACTTGAACATGTTATTTTTAAGCTCACAATCATGGATACAAGTTCTGCGCACAGTATAGATATACATAACAATATTCTTGATTTTCGAAATTACGAGAGATATCTGCATTATCTGGCAATTTCATAGGTTCGAAGAAAATCCGATTTTTACTGATTTCACCAGTAGTATATTACTTAGTTACTGGGCCAATGCAATGAACATATGACTATTTTGTGTTCCTACAGCATTATTTCTCAAAGAGTTTTGAAAACGTTCATGGACAAAATGCACTTGATTTTAATGCAATTTGTTCTTGCTTGATATTCCAGATTACCGAATACTTGTATCAGATGGAAATTAGCGGGATCAGGAACAGCATTGATAATGATTGTCACTGTATCAATTTATCTAGACAGTTTGCCATATATTGAAATTTGGAGTTTTCCCGAACCCCACACTGTTGATTCTTAATTGAATATTTTGAGTATTTTGCCAAGAATAGTACTTTTTTAAAAATGTTTGTATACGAGATTTTACACTGCTGTGCACAATACCAATATAAGATAAGAGAAGATATGAAGCTCGCATTGTCAGATTTCAAGCCATAAAATCAAACCTAAAATGTTTACGTTAAGTGAAACAGCAAACGTTTGTATGCTTCCACCACTCTAATCCATAAAGTCGGTCAAACACATGCATAAATTCGGATTAATCCAAGAAACTTTGAAATAATATTGCTCAGAATGCCAATGTCACCATCAAACACCTCAATATATGTGGACTGATGAATATTTGTCCAAATATATTATAAAAAGTGATATTTGTTTAAAGACAGATCTAAAAATTGTGTCAATTTGCACCACCGCTATATCCAGTCAATGGTATTGGGGCCTGTAAATGTAGGTAAAGTCCTTAGGCACAAACGTACACATCTTTCTTAAACGGAACGTTATATAGGCCCTAGAACGTTTTCATGGTCATAAATGTAAATAGGGTGGAAAGCTACGTCCGTTAGCAATAGATGTGTGACGTCACACAGCACATATCTTGGAACCGATCCGTCGAATCAAATTAATACATATAAAGTCGTTCATTTCAATGGAAAACAATGAAGAAAGCTAACATTCATATTCGTATTCCATTGCGGAGATTATATTATGTTTTTGTTTCCAATTGTTTGGATCAAGAGTCAACAAAATGAACCCCTACCTACATACCACCCGACCCATAACCACCACACACCAGAGATGAGTACGCAAGGCTGTATGTTCAAGCCTTATTTCTTACTTTACGAACAAAGTTACGAAAATTCATATATGAAATTACAGCCTCTTTCTTGTCTAATAAATAGAGCACCTACATACGACCTTGTTCATTTTTCTAATACCCATCTAATCCGGTCAAAGCCTCATGAACGCGTTGCACCCTTGGGCAACACCATTATGTTAAAAGAGCGACAACATCTGCTGGGATGTGTTACATGTGTTACTCAATTTTTATTTTTCTTTGGTTCTAGATTACAGCGAAACAATTATTGTAATGATCGTTACTAAGAATGATATCTCACCTATATATATAATCAACACACTCAATTATTCACCACTGCAATACCTTGCGTGAATAATATAACCAAATATATTCACCGAATTCATATGTTCTGCAAGTTGGTTGTGCAATCATTGCAACCATTATAAAGTAAACATATACAATAAAACTAGCTTTTCTAACACATATACAATAAAATTAGCTCTTTATAACGTTCGTTTGCTCCGCGCATTTTGTAAATGTTTAGTGATTAATCCAAGGGAAAAAACGTGATGGATTATTTATAATTAATGTGTGCGTATCGTATTTCCTTTGCAAACGTATTTAATCTCATTTTATTTCACTTTCATGCAGATATACATGAAATTTACTCGTGTTTGGAGCTTCAGAGCTTTTTACCCACATCATGCCAATCCAGGTAATATTTACTTTCCTGTCCTATAGATGGCATCAGTAAGATCATTAGTGTCCTAGAACTGGTGGTACACACTGGGTAAAGGGATTACATGTCTGACAGGTGTTTACCATCTAAATTAAATTTGCTCTGCACTTCTTCACATCCTTCGAAAACAATATATATATATATATATATATATATATATATATATATATA
>JAECUM010073662.1:0-10174 GCA_016617855.1 Megalonaias nervosa | reverse complement strand
TTCAGTTTCTCTAATAGCCCTCTGAAACAAGCAGGAGATCTCAGGATCTTGTTCCTGTTCGACAATGATTGATTGTCATTTATCACCTTGATTAGAATAAAGAGAGTGAGTAGCAAAAAGTGGATAACTGTGATCAATACCCTGTGATTGATCCGTACATGGAGCACAAGACATCTCATCAAAAGCCTGAATTAGCAAAAGGAATAACTTCATGTTCGACATCATTCTCAAGAGCTCTTTTTCCCATAGCTCTAGTAACTGAACAAGCTGGGTATAAATCAGGGATTTCAATTTCAATAGGATCGACTTTCTGATCCCAACAAGTTTTGTCAGTTAAGAAAAAAATTAAACCCGTTTGACCTCATAAATGAGAGAAAATCACAAATTTCTCAAATTAGTTAAAAGAAGTTTGAAAAGACGTCAAAAGACATCCTATTAGAAACAGAAGGCGAAAACATGTAATTTAATGACTTTTTTGTAAGAACTGACATGCAAAATGAGTAATTATTAATGTGTTGAAAATGACCCAAAACTCATTTTGAGTAAACAAAATGAATGAAATTAACATGAATGCAAAAGTGAAAGTGCATCCATCAAAGGATAGTTCTCCGCTAACTGATATTGCAGTTAATGGCCCGATCTCTAAGAATCAAGTACGATATTCAATGCTCTCCCATATCGAAGCTGAGAACCCTGCTCATTTAATAATAAGCTATCTGATTCTTTTACCTAAAATGCTTTTTTACAATAGTGAACCATCTTAAAGAACATTTAACTAACAGTCTAACAGTGATAGTATGGAAAGACCGTTAAGCTTGAAAGGTGCGGAGGATGCTAGTGTTATTACCACTCGGGTCACAATCAGGTTAGAAATTCAGTGAGTGAAATGACTAAGTTCTGTGCACTTTTTATCACATTAAAGATTTATGTTATTGAAATCGGTGGCGGGGTACAAACAAACAGGGAGCTATATCTATAAATACCCTGACACAGTCACACTTGACTATAAAGCAACGAGTGGAGTGTGGTCAAAGATAGAGTAAAGACGGAAATGATAGGACAGTCAGAAGAGTAATGATAGGAAAGGCAGAAATAAGTAAAAGAGTGTCAGGGTATGTTTTCGTCCCTTAATACTCAGACCAATCAGACTACCGTAGCGGCGATGAGATAAGGAACCTCAACCGGCACAGTACTGAGAATCACTAGGTCTTACTTGTACTTACCCAGTTCATTATAATCTGATTTTGGAAAGCTCCTGTTTGTGAGATACCAAGACAGGATTCAGACTATAGTAACCAAGTTTGTTTCTCAACGAGTCTGTCATGTACAGAGCCTTATTTTCTGTTCAGGGATATATTGTTTCATCAAAAGTGAGAACTGTACTAGCTTGAAAGGGACCAACCATTTACTTTTCAAGGGTATCAGGTAATGACACCGAGGTATTCCAATTTCATTTCCTTGCCTATCTGACTTTTTTAATTTTCTTTTCTTTTTCGGTCTTTTGTGGAATTATAAAAAACAAGAAAAAGCACAATATTCTTCTTGTTCATTTTGCTCTGCTTCTCTCTCAACAATCAAGTTGAACAGGAAATGAGAGAGAGAGAGAGAGAGAGAGAGAGAGAGAGTTAACCACTTCTTCGTTAACACACTCTTATGACATCAGTAGGAACTGTACGTGACATGGGAATATAATAACGAAGACCTTCGCACAGGGGCTCGTATCGCTGCTTACTATTTAACTGTCAGTCATAATATTATTTTATACTATGTGTATGACTGAGAGTTCAATATAAGCAATGATACGAGGCCCTGTGCATCAAGCTCATTGGTAGAATGGGATACAAGAAAGGTGTCACAGATGATAATGAATTAAAGAACGAACAGCTGTTTTGAACGAATATAATAAACAATTGCATAAAGAATCTCTTTGTTTCTTACCGGTTTGATCCAGTACGTCTTGCCATCTTTCTAGAGTTAGGTGCATTAAGTCTCGAAGCAATAAAATCCATGTACACACCAAATCACGCGCCACAAATACCACACTATATCAGCCGCACCGGGCTTAAAATATCGCACTTTCTGCTGGCATCACCAGTTTACCATTATTACAAAAAAAAAATTTTTTAAATCACTAATAATGATAGTAATTATTTTAATGAGTCGTATTTATCGGTATAAGAAATTTACAGTGACACTGCACAGAAGCGATGTTCTGACTGGATGACCAACAACCAGAAGTCGCAGGCCTTCTGATTTGATTAGCGTTTGTCCACCAACCTACCGCTAGAGGAAAACCGCAAATTGTGTGTTCTATACACACGGAGTGTAACTGTCTGTCAGATATTACCGATTTGTGAGACTTTCACAATAACACGTATATGATCATGCTCAACCATTTTAGTAGAATCATTTCGAGGACTGGTGTGCAAGTCCTCACAATCTAGTCACGTCATAGAGATGTTGGTGTGCATCCCAGCTCAGGTCCTCGAAAGTATACCAAAAACACACACCCACAGATATATATAGGTACCCTGATATTTGATACTTGAATGCTTATTTTAAGTTGAAAAACGGCACATACAAAAAACCTTGTAGTCCTGTTTTTACAAAATTATTACAAAAAAGGATGTATTGATCCTGTACGTTTCTCAAATTTACGGTCAGACCTTTTCAGTTCCCTATAGAGTTTGTTATATATATATATATATATATATATATATATATATATATATACACACACACACACACACACACACACACACACACTGTGTATTATTTTGATACTAACAGTTTTGATTTTGACATTTCAGTGTTAATATATTCTGATCACAGTTTGCACTTTAAGGTGCGGAGATTCAATCATGAAGTTGCAAGGTTGAGTCATAGTATTAGTACAGGTAAATATCATGCGATCCAACAAGGCATAGGTTCTTGAAAAGGACGAGTTGGCCTTGTTTAGTCGGAGAGTGATTTCGAAATGCCAAGATGATTCATTCAAGCCTCGTATTGCAATTTGTGTTGTGTTATAGTAATCAAAGTAATAAAATTATTCCGTAGAATTAGGCGTTCTTAGTACTACCACCAGTCTTGGAAGCTATTCATTTATATTAAGAGGAATTCGTTTATTAAATTTTATGATCCGTTGGAATTAGAGTGTTCGAAATATTTCAGTTTAAATGGAATAATAGCTGGACGGATTGGTGAATATTCATTTAAAGACTATTTGGATTTATAGCTGTTACTGGATTACTGTGAAGTCATTTAAAGACATTTTGGGATATGAGAGTGATTCTTCTGTACTGTTGATAAATTAGTACATTGCTGACTATCTTACGGATTATCATTGGAACACATTTACATTCCTCGATACTTTTGGAATTAATAGAACCTTTCGGACCACAGGACTTCATTCACCATAATGTAAGTTATTTTTACTTTTCCACTTTGCATTTTAAGGAAGTAAATTATATTAATCAAATTCGACAAAAACTTCTTGGTTTTCACTGTTTCTTGTTACTTATTTTAAGTCCATAGAGTCATAAGAGGTTTAATAAAACCTTTCCACAGAAGGAGTGGAAGTGGTGTCTTCCATAGGAGCATTGTTCCATGATTTAAAATCATTTCTAGCATAGAGACCAATCAATGACATGTACCAAGCAAACTGTACGCAAGTCTACCGGAGGAAAGGCTCGAGGAAGCAGCTGACCACCAAGTACTAAACCAATATGCAGAATGCTGTGACAGTTTTGAAAATAATTTTGAAAAACATATAAAGAATTTTGATCTGTTAGATACCGTTTCTAAATGTTTCAACTCTGTTTAAGAACAGTGAGTTTCGCTTTCCATGCCTGTAGAATTATGCAGTGAGTGGAAACGGAATGGAGAGCTGGATCAAGACAAAATTCGTAAAGCGGGTGATGGGCTTTTTGTGGTATGTAGATTTACAGAGGGAAGAATATTCATTTTTCACTTGAAACCAATACATATACCAGACATGACTAAAAATGCTCACAGCTTTGACGGTTACAGCTCACATAAAGGAGACTGTGACGCTAAACAGTCGAGGGAACAATGGAAAATATGTAATGAGACCGAAGGGGCAGAAACCAATTTCAGAATACGGGAAATTCCAGATGTTGGGAAAAGACGTGATAATTAAGGGATCAGTCACCCATTATGAGACCTATAAGGGAACAAAAAGGAAGAGGTACATTTGATGGATATACCTTACTAGATTCAGACAGCGACAGTACAAAGATTTCAGGATTTAATATGAAAACGTACAGTGCAAGATGGGATTTTCAAACTGGGGCTGCCAGATTAGAAATGAAATTAGACAAAGACAACTGCCCAAAGTCAAAACATTCGTCTTCATGCATTGTTTCATAACAAAGGCGTGGTACTGAGGATGCATCAATCACAGGAAATATAAACTGTGCGGAAACACCGGACACACTCCTAAAAATGGCCCAAAGAGAAAGAAGATGAGACTATACAGCAGAGGAAAACAGACAAAGCCGAGCTGGTCATATTCCCTAAGGTCATATAAATAAATAAGGAAAACATAACCCTAATAGAAACATCAGTAGTAACACAACGGAGCCAGAAATACGACCTAGACAAGAAGCAACCATACAGCAGGAGGAACATGGAAATGGACCTATAGAAGAACAAACAGTCCTAGAAACTACAGACAAAGCAACAGAGCCCACGATGCGACCCGAAAAAGAATAATTTACGCAGCAAGTCAATGAAGAGAACATAGAAATCCTAAACAGTAAAAAGAAAGGAGCTCTGATGACGACGCTTATACAATGCACAAATGAATAATCTCAGTGATATGAAAATGGAAATGAAGCTATGGAAAAACAAACAGACCTGAACAAAGCAACAGAGCCCAAGATGCGACCCAGAACAGAATTACCCATCGAATGAGAGAGTGCAACAAATATGCAAAGATTAAAATGAAATTATTATTGTAAAATAATAAGAAATATGAAGAGTGTGACAGCTTCTGCCAAAATTAGAAATTATATACAGAAAGGCATAAAAGCCATGTTACAAACGGAACTAGTTATAAACTAATTTGACCTCTGGCAAAGCTCACAAATCTTTGAAAAACAAGTGTAACAAGTGAAGGTAGATGAGTACAAAACTGGATTCCCCTTAGACATGAAAACTTGGTAAAATTAGGACATTTAGATTAACCTCCAAACTGATGTAACCTCACAATCATAAACCTTCGTGTATCTTGGAAGTTACGTGGAGATTCCTCTAAAACTTATAACCAGCTATATATACTGGGAATGAATGAGAGGAATCCACAAATAAAGAGACTATGCCGAAATAAAAAATGCAGTCACAGATCTCTTGCAGTGAACTTTTCAAATTTACACCTCCTATACCCTACTCTCCTTCCCTTCCTAAGTAAGTTGACTGTAGATGTACAGATTCATGTATGCAGATAAAATTGTCGACTAAAGTAAATGTACATATAACGGGCGAGGAGTCTTCATAGTAGCTATAGAACATATTCAGATTTATGTGTGATACATAATTTAACTTATATAGTTGCTATGAAGAAAATAAATATGTTATGCAAGGTTTGTCTCAGTAAATTTAACAACTAGGTCTTCCACCAACACCAGACCCCACCAACCGCATCATCATTTGCGGGGCTTAAAATATACGTCAAGGATTTGTACTTTGGTAGTTATATTAATTCAGAAATCCGAACATCTCTGATGTACATGTAGCTAGAACTAGCAGAGTTATTAGGACTGATTTAAGGTGCTTTCTCTATTTTTTTTTCTTCCTTTTCTATTTGTAACATAATGCAATTAAACGCTGTACATCCAGACTACCTGCATCAACATTATCGGTTTATTCGGTGTACCTTGCATTAAGATGATCAATCGGAGGCCAGCGGAATTTCATGACAAGATTTTGAATTTGATAAATGTCCATCTGTAACAAAAACAATATGGTAGCCATCGTTAATTTTCCTTTACTTTTGTAAGGCACAAAGGCCAGGCCCGCATGTCAAGCCCACGATCGCAACATCGCTCTAAAACGTATCACATTGACCGTAAGATCAAAGGTTGAACAACGATGTCGCAGACTGAATTGTCTAAACTTCGTAATGACTCATCCAAAGCTTGATCCAAAGCTAACAACGAGTTTACCGAATGCCTGCAAATTAAAACTTGAACCAAAACCCGTTTCAAACTGTCTACTCATTCGCGAGAAAAGTGACAGCTTCGCACTGAATTATGCTTGACAATTTTTTTTTTTCTGTAATTGTTAGTATTTCTAGATCTACATTTCACATGCGTTGGCATAAGTTTTAGACTGTCGGATTTAAGACCGAAAGAGTGCTGGTTCCAATCCTACCATCAGACCAGCACCGTCGTGTGTCTTTGGGCAAGGCACTTTACTCCAATTGTCTCAGAACTAATTAACCTACTTGTGTTGATGTGCCGTAAAGTACCAAATCAAGATGTTTCATATACGTTAAGAGCGAGACGAAATCCTTGCTTCTGCTATCATTCGAATCAATTTGGCTTATTTCTAGTACCAGACCCGTATATACATATACAAGGCGTGGTTATTTCGTTGACCCAATAGTAGATGTAAAAGAAAAGTTTAGCTGCCCCCACCACCCCCGAATTCAGAAGAAGGGTCGAAAATTTTCATGGGCCCTAACGGTTGCTTTGTATCAGCTATTAGCTATCACAATGGGCTGGTCCAACCTTTGAAATCGTTATAGACCTAGCCAACCCAGACACAATGGCCCAATTTATGAAGACTCACACGAAAGAATATGATGAGATTCTCAACGGATTTGGGTATGTTTAGCAGACGCGTAGCTATCTATTTTGTCGCACACAAACTTCTGGCGCATACATATCGATGCTAAATTAGAGTCATTCAAATGGAGACATACTAATATACAGAGCGGTTCGATGCACAGGGTTTAAGGTTAAAAATAAATCTAAGTGAAGCTCAACATCCAGTTCGGACTTCACCGAATGGTCACCTTTCAGGCAGCTGCTGCCAGACTTTATATAAGGTCAAGGAAGGGCTAATGCGAGTGTAAAAGACTAGAACGCTGCCGTAGGAGATGATTTAGCGTTTCGTAATGCCAAGGAATGTCGAATGCAGGCCGCCATTGGTAGATAGTTTAAGGGAACATGACGGCCGTTAACTTAGCCTAGTGTGGACACCGCAGCTTTAGATAGCTGCATCGGACCTTGAACCTATACATGAGGAAGAAACAGGACGAATGGTTATTAAAGTGCAGGCCTAATTCAGTAACACCGCCACAGTTATACTATGTATGGACATGATAGAACATTTGATAGCTCAAACTAATGTCGAAATTCAAGAATATATTGAAAGGTGTCCAGATGATACTAAGATGTAAGACATTCGATCGATTTCGGCGTGTTGCACTACTGCACCTTTGGCGACCGGAACTATATTCCAGCGCCAAAGTGAATTAGTCCTCGATCCGTTATCTATGTAAGTAATACTGACTACTGCTGTTTCGAGTGGGCTACTCTGTCGGCCATAAACTCAGCAGACGATAAATTAAAGAGGACAACTTCGAGGAAATCAAGTTCGAAGTCGAGGTGACCGATATCAGCAACTTTCAGTGCCTCAATCCGTCAATGTACACAACCCTTTGTGCCTCCTCGAAAAGGTCAGAACCACATGCTCTTGATTATTGAGGGCGCAGAGAGCCACATCTGATAAAAAACAACCTATACCTTCTGTATGCAAACACGCTAAAACTATGTGAATAATGTAAGGCATGCATTTAACCGTCATGTTTTACGACAATTCCGCCAACGTTGGGCCATTGGTGTGAATAATACAATTCGCTCAACAAAAATTTATAAAGTTTAGGTCAGTGTTGTAAAAATCATATTCGCGTTATAACAATCTTTCAACGTTCGATCATTATTGTAAATAATACCGTTGACGTTGCAAAAGTCCGCTAACTTTGGCACATTGCTCTAAATAACAATATTGATATTATAATGATAGGACAATGTTTGTTATTGTAGTAAAAATTACTCTTGGCATTACAACAATCCGCCAACGTTGGTTCAGCGTTATAGAAAATATTGCTGGCAATAAAAAAATCCACCAAAGTCAAGTCATTGTTGCAAACAAACTGTTGGCTTGACAAGAATCCACCGCCTTTGGACCATTGTTAAAAAAAATACTGTAACACCCTTGGGCCAATGTTAACAAACCCAGAGCCGACCAACGGCCAATAGTATCACACAATATCAACAGCGGTCAGCGTGTTCACGCAGTAAGTGGATTGATTTGTCCTATCATAGCGATTGATTTGTTCTATTATAGGAAGTGATTTGTCTTGTAGTGGGGACTGATTTCCATATTATCGAGATTGATTTGTCATATTATATTGGTTGGTGTGTCATATTATAGACATTGTTTATATTATATGAGTTGATTTATCATACTATATAGATTGATTTTTTCATATTATGGGGGATGATTTGTCATACTATTAGGATTGTTGTGTCATACTATAGAGATTGATATTTCACATTATAGGAGTCAATTTCTCAGACTATAGAGATTGATTTCACTTACTATAGAGATTTATTTGTTATATTATATGGATTGATTTGTCATATTATACAGATTGATTTGTCCTGTTACTTAAATATAGGTTCTGCTCTGCATTAGCTAGTATTCATTCTTTTGACGTATTAAAAAAGGAGCTAAAAGTCTGCAAATTGCATATGTTGCATTTTGAAGCATGAATGCGCTATTTTGTTTTCTGGACCAGAAGCTCTATTTTATTGTGGTGTCAAAATTATATCTACAGTTTCACTCTCATTTGCCTAGCTCTGGCTCATTTTAGACGCATTTATCTTTTCCAGGATGGGTACTTTCTCTATCTGAGTCATCAGTGGAAGAAACTGAACATATTTGTCCATTCAGTAAATTTCCTTTTTCAAAGTTGGAATGTACTAATGTAAGGTCATTCGCGTGTAAGGATACTTAAAGATAAACGCTCCAAATTCCTGGCTCTAAACTTTTTTCTTTTCTTACAAGTTTATAAACTGACGCATTCGTTTTCTAACCGATGAGAAAAATCTATTGAACACATGTATGGTCATTGATTAACATTGTGAAAAGGTAACAGTATCCGTGTCTGAGAAAACTATAACTGAGTTAAAATGAGTTGCGCATGTTATCTGATAAGGTTGGTCTGTTCGTCGTCTATGCTAGCTGTATTTTGTACCGGATGATCATAAAGTTTATTGTCCAGTGAAGAGGTAGGATGATTTTAAGATCAAGCATTGTATGCACGAGTTAATGTTGTCATCATTGCTAGAGCACACTTTTTTCCCCAGCACAGCAATTAAACTAGATGGCATCTAAATAAAGCAGAGTAATATTGTTTCATTTACAAGAAATAGTTCTAACTATATCATCCAGCAGTCTATGTTCCTCACTTCACGTCCTGACATGCTGTGTATGATTTAATTTGTACTACTTTGGATCAGGGTTATCACGGTGGATTTCGCTGAAGCGAAGAATATTGCATTATGCGTAGTTTACACACAAGTTAGCCGATTGCGTGCTTTCGCTTCTGATGTTGAGATAAAATATAAAAAGCTAGTTTGTTTCTACATTTGGATCATAGCTCTGATTATTGTTCCACCCACTTTATATATTCGAGGAGTGATAGGAGGATAACAGTAGTTATTGGACAACTACAAACAAGACTATTGTGCATGTGTTTCAATATGGCTACATATTAAGTTGGATTAGTGAGACGCTGTATATATAGACAACTTCATGGTGGAAAAGGTAAGTCGTGGATATATAATCAAGTCGAATTGTATAAAAAACATAAACACGCTAAGTAGTTTTAAAAATCATATGTTTGCATATATAAAGTGGGTGGAACAATAATCAGAGCTATGATCCAAATGTAGAAACAAACTAGCTTTTTATATTTTATCTCAACATCAGAAGCGAAAGCACGCAATCGGCAAACTTGTGTGTAAACTACGCATAATGCAATATTCTTCGCTTATAGTTATAGTTTGCTCAGACACGGATACTGTTACCTTTTCACAATGTTAATCAATGACCATATATATATATATATATATATATA